>CAMZMU010000107.1:115935502-116238211 GCA_947311845.1 Poa pratensis | reverse complement strand
TCGGGTACCCTATGAGGGTACCTGGTGCACGTGAACTAAGGCCCAATAGCGAAGAGCCTACTCGAAGCCCAAGACAAGAGGCCCAAGAAGATGGAGTACCCTCCAAGATTAGACATAGGCATAGTCGGTTTAGACTTTCCTTACGTGTAAACTAGGTCGGTTACAAACTCCCGAGACCCAGCCTATTTAAAGGCTGGGAGGGGTGCCGATCTAGGACAAGCCATACTCAAACCACCAAAGCTTAGCGAGATCATCTCGCCGGAGCCCCTTGTAATCGCATAATCACACAATCAATACCAGACAAGCAGGAAGTAGGGTCTTTACCTCCACCCGAGGGGCCTGAACCTGGGTAAATCTTTGCCTCTGCTTGTCAGCCGACGAAACTACCAGTACTACCACGTTCTCTCCCCATAATCTCAACCCTAGGTCCTTAACCATGGGATTTGATGAGTGTACCCTCGTCAATTGGCGCCGTCTGTGGGAAAGAATAGTGCTGGACTCGCGGTTTCTTCGGTTCCATCGGAAAACGGCGACTCGCCGATCGGATCTACAAACGGCAACTCGCCGGCTGCATCAACAAACCAGAACTCGCCGACTCAGGCGGCACACGGCAACTCGCCGGCTCACTCGACAAACGGCAACACGCCAGCTTCACCCGCAAAAAGCGCATCGGATCCTCTGATGGATTTCGAGCCACACTCGCCAGGATTCCAGGAGGCCTTCTCCGATCTCGAGTCAGGTTTGGGTTTAACCGTTGGTTCGTTCAATTTTTTCGTCAACAAGCTTGGTGTGCAGGACTTGACGGATCCACGCCAACTCGCGACTTCCGCACCCGAGGCTCCATCGGTTGCGGCTCCTTCGACTGCGGATCCCTCAACTGCGTCCATACCATCGTCGATCCTCCAAGCTTGCTCGTCTGCAACAACCATGTCCACACGAGAGATGCACGAGCTCATTGAAGAACTCCAGGGCGAGGAGGCCGAATCAGCATACCGCACAAACGATCCCGAGCTCGATCTCCCACTCGAGGATAGTTTCGACTGCGGGATCTCCTCAGCGACTTCGACGAACCTGAAACTCATATCGACAACCACGTCGACTCCGAGATCTGCACCAACAACAACAACCTCGACTTCGAGATTCATAACAACTTCGCCGACGCCGAGATGAGCATAGGCGATGAAGGCATCGACAGCGAGATCCGTCCAGACGGACCACTCGATGGGCATATCGACTCCGACATGAGCCTTGATGACGACGTCGAGTCCATGATGGGACTCGAAGACACATACATACCCTCGGGTGATACCCCAGCAGGTCTACGTCGCCATCGCCGCAGAATCATCAGATGCTGCGGCCAGCCGCAGGCCTACAGAATTCCCGTGCACAGTTACTATGCCGGACGGAGTCACAACTCTCACAATCACTGCTGAGATGGCAGCAAAAGCAGATAAAGTATCAAGGAGTGCACAATGATGCCAGCAGACGCAACACAAGAGGAGATGTTGACCTTCCAGTACTTCAACTGGCAGGAATCACTTCGACTGCGGCAGGTCAGAGCAACACTCGAAGAACGCAAAAAGCAAGCTAGCTTGTCGAGTGCGCGAAGAGACAGCTCTCCCTGAGCTCCACCGGGCGAGCAGACACAAGACCCAGATCAAGGCTGTCACACCTCTCGCCAGACGAAGGGCGGCACTCACCCGCAACTTAGGCAACTCTTTCATGACATACGGAGGAGGGAGTGCCAGTACCCAAAACAGCTGCGGGTGCCCTCTTACCGCTGCAGCATACCTAAGGCAATCAAGCCTCCAGCTGATGACCCCAATGCAAAACTACATCGCCAACAGATCAAATCACTCGCCTTAGCGCGAAGGCCATACGCCAAATTCCAAAACTCCAGGGGGAGTCGAGACCGTGCCTATTGCACGCGTCGTGAAGAGCCAATCACAGTGGTCGCCGCCACCACTCGAAGGAAAGAAGCGGCTCGCGTAGGCGCAGGTCCAGGAGCAGATCACGCAGATCTTACAGTAGCGACTCATACTCTGATCGAGAGCCTGAGCCACATGGAGCTCTGTGCTTCACTCGACGCGTCCGCGAGACACGGATGCCCAAAGGGTTCAAACTCACATCTGAACAGCCCAAGTACACGGGTCGACAGGAACCTTCGGGTGGCTGGAAGACTACAGGCTGGCTGTCGCGTGCCAGCGAGGCACAAACACCACAGCCATGCAATACATACGACTCATGCTCGAAGGCACAGCCCGCGACTGGCTCAAGCTACCTCCATCAACATACGACTCGTGGGATCACTTCCGCATGACTTCATCAAAAACTTCGAGCCTCTATGTGAGCGCCCAAAAACTTCGAGGAGCTGCGAGCCTGCGTTCAACGTCAGACGAAACGTTGAGGTCATACATCAGACGATGGACTGAGATACGCAACTCAGTCGGAGTAATTTCAGAAGATATGGCCATGGGCTTTCATAATGGGACTCGCCAGGCGGGACTCAAAGAAGCACTTGGTCGCAAAAAGCCAACCTCTGTGGCTAACCTCTTGATGACCGCGACTGAGTGGGCAGACGGAGAAGACATGGCGCGCACCACACGCGGGTCCTCACCCCGTGACAATCATGAAAGCGGCAGTCGAAGCCGCAGAGACTCGTACGAGACGACCGAAGGCGCAAGCGTTCAAAACGTCACTACGACGACGACAGACCCGAATTCATGGCGGCTGGGTTCTCCACACCCGCAACGACCAAGACAGAAGCGACCGACGGTCAGAAGATCGGGACAGTCGAGATGATCGCGGACAGTCGAGATGATCCGGGACAGTCGAGACCGCGGCCAACGCAGTGATAGCTACAAGAGGAAGGACTGGCGCAAGTCACGATCCGGAGCACAATCGAGCGATCATTCGAAGAAAAGATGGATGCTGATTGCAGATTCCACCTGTACAAGGGGGACGGAAAACTGCGCTCCAATCACTCGATGAGAAACTGCAGGGAGTTCGACCAAATGGCGACTGATTACGTAAATCTCAGAAAGGCAGCAGCCACACAGCACCTGCACCCGTGCCTCAGCCAAACAATGTGCCTGTTCTGATGGCACCACCTCCACCACCACAGCCTGCGCAGGCGGAAATCTCGCGGGTGCCATACAGCATACCTCGGGTGGACGAACCACAGTACCCTCCGCCCCAAGGGCAGATGTACATGATACAGAAAGGTCGCCCTTCCAACAGGGAGCAAAAACTTCGCACTCGACAAGTAAACATGGCGGTCATGTCACCTCCGCTGTAACTGAATTCTTGAAGGGTTCTGAAACCGCAATAAGCTTCAGCAGAGAGGACCACCCTCCATCGGTTGTTCGTCCAGGGCACTCTGCTCTGGTACTCGACGCGCAAATTGGAGGCTACGCCATGTCCAAGGTATTCATGGATGGTGGCAGCGGCATAAACATCATCTTCGCAGATACGCTCCGCAAAATGAACAGGTCAGTCGAAAACCTGCCAAGGTCTTCAAATACCTTTCACGGTATCGTCCCAGGAAAGCAATAAGCCCAGAAGGCACCATACAACTCGACGTAACGTTCGGGGACAAGAACCACTTCAGGACAGAGTCGATTGAGTTCGAAGTTGTCGACTGGAAGTCACAATACCATGCTATACTTGGACGCCCGACGTTCGCTCGATTCATGGCGGTGCCACACTACGCATACCTCCTGAAGATGCCTGGACCAAAAGGAGTAATCACAGTCAAGGGAACTTCCAAAAGTCTGACTCTTGCGACCGAGAGTTTAGCAAAATCTCTGAGATGTTTGGCATGGAAGCAACACTCGCTGATCTAGCGGTCTCCAACGATCGAACACTTATGCCGAGCACAAAAAGGTGGCAGTCGACAGAGCATTCAATGCCACCAATGACACAAGATCGCATCAGGTGCACCCGACTGACCCGACCAAGACAGTCAATGTCTCGTCGAGTCTGCCTATCGCATAGGAAAGCGCGCTCGTCGAATTCCTCCGTGAGAACTGGGATATATTTGCATGGTGTCCAGCCGACATGCCAGGTATTCCCAGGGAATTCGCCGAGCACTCTCTCCAATTTTTCCAGATGCTAAACCAGTCAAGCAAACAATGCGCCGCATATCCGGCCCAAAAAGAACCGCAGTCGAAGCCGAAGTCGACAGGCTACTCGCAGCAGGTTTCATCAGAGAGATCAAGAAATCACAATGGGTGGCCAACCCCGTACTCGTAGAGAAGAAGCACACAGATATCCTTCGGATGTGCGTAGATTTACAGCACTCAATAATGCTGTCCAAAGGATCACTTTCCACTACCTCGAATCGACCAGATCGTCGACTCCACCGCCGGGTGCGCTCGCTTGTCCTTCCTGGATGCTTACTCGGGTTACCACCAGATAAGGATGAAGGAAGAGGATGAAGAGAAAACGGCGTTCATAACCCCACTCGGGGTCTACTGCTACACCACAATGCCTTTCGGGCTCAAGAACGCAGGCGCAACCTACCAGCGCATGATGCAAGATTGCCTCAAGAAGCAAATTGGGCGAAACGTCCAGGTCTACGTAGATGACATCGTCATCACAACAAGGGAGGAAAACACACTACTCGATGACTTGCGAGAGACGTTCGCAAACCTCAAACGCTTCCACATCAAGCTCAACCCGAAGAAGTGCACGTTCGGCGTGCCAGCCGGGCAACTCCTCGGGTATCTAGTCTCAGCTCGAGGAATCGAGGCAGACCCGGAGAAAATACAGGCCATCTTGACGATGCAAAGGCCTTCAAAGCTCCATGACGTGCAAAAGTTGGCGGGTCGAGTAGCAGCACTCAGTCGATTCATCAGCAAGCTGGGCGAAAAAGCACTCCCGTTCTATCGACTGATGAAGAAAGCAGACAAATTCGAGTGGACCAAGAAGCCGAAGCAGCCTTCACGGACCTCAAGCGAGTCCTCACAAGCCCTCCAATCCTCGTCGCACCAAGGGAACGCGAGCCACTGTACCTATATGTCTCTGCAACTAACAGGGTGGTGAGCACCGTACTGGTAGTCGAACGAAGGGAGGAGGGACACCCAAAGCATACAACGTCCAGTCTATTACTTGAGTGAAGTGCTCTCCATATCAAAGCAGCGGTACCCGCACTATCAAAAGCTGGCCTACGCCGTGTTCATGTCCTCAAGGAAGCTGACGCATTACTTCTCCGAGCACCCGATCACTGTAATCAGCACCTCAGGGATCGGGGACATCCTCACAAACCCCAACGCAACTGGGCGAGTCGCAAAATGGCTCATCGAGCTAGCCGCGAGACATCAAGTATGATTACCCGAAGGCCATCAAAGCACAAGTCTTACCTGACTTCCACACCGAGTGGATCGAAGCTCAGCTGCCAGGAGCGCCAGATGTGTCCAACTCATGGACTATGTACTTTGACGGCTCAAGAAAAACGAAGGCGCAGGCGCGGTGTCATCCTCATATCACCAAAAGGCGACAAGCTTCGCTCTATCCTGCAATGGGATTCGAGTTCCCATCAAATAACGAAGCGAGTACGAGGCCCTGATCCATGGCATGAGGATGGCCAAAGCCCTCGGGTGCACTCGACTGATGATTACGGTGACTCGAATCTTGTGGTACAGCAAACAATGAAGGCCTGCGATGCAATCGCAGATAACATGATCGCCTACCGTGACCTGTACAACATCATGGAGGGCAGCTTCGAAGGCTGCGAGTTGCGGCACATAGGGCGTGAGAGCAATGAAGAAGCAGATAAGTTAGCCAACATTGGGCGACCAAAGCACCAGTTCCACCTGGTGTCTTCTTCGAGCGCATCGAGCACATCCATCAAGAAGAGAACTCCTACAGCCGCCACCAGCCAAGAGCAAAGCACCTAGCACAGAGGACCCGCCAGTCGAGGTACTCCTCATCGAGCCAACTTGGACTCAACCTTTCCTCGCATACATACTCCGCGGCGAGGTACCCGAAGACATAACAGAGTCAAGACGCGTCACTCGACGATCTAAAGCATACACTGTCATCAACGGTGAACTTACAAACAGCATATCAGGTATGTTCCAACGTTGCATAGCATTTGAAGATGGCCAAGCCATCCTTCGTGATATTCATGCAGGTACCTGCGGGCATCATGCCAGCAGTCGATCACTCGTAGCCAAAGCCTTTCGCGCAGGCTTCTACTGGCCCACAGCACTCAAAGACGCGGAGGACATAGTCAAAAGGTGCATCGGCTGTCAAAAATTCGCCACAAAGCCGCACGCACCCGCATCGGCGTTGAAGACAATACCATTGGCCTGGCCCTTCGCCCAGTGGGGGCTCGATATGGTTGGGCCACTCAAAAAATCCTCCCATGGAGGGCATACTCACCTTCTGGTGGCAGTCGACAAGTTCACCAAGTGGATTGAAGCAGTCCCTATCACAAGTTCGACTGCCACTACAGCAGTCAATTTCATAAAATCCATCATATACCGCTTTGGTGTGCCAAGTAGCATCATCACTGATAACGGTACAAACTTCACGGCTGAAGAATTCCGAACTTTCTGCAAAGAGCAAGATATCACGCTCAACTATGCATCCGTGGCACACCCGCAGTCAAATGGCCAAGTCGAAAAGCCAATGGCTTGTGACGAGTGGAATCAAGAAACGCCTCCTGGTCCCACTCAAAAGAGCAGCGGGTGCTTGGGTCGAAGAACTTCCATCTGTGCTATGGAGCTTACGCACAACCCAATGCCTCAACACAATTTACCCCATTCTTCATGGTCTACGGCGCAGAGGCAATCCTGCCATCAGACGTAAGGTTCAATGCACCAAGAGTCGAAGCATACAACGAAGAAGATGCAGATGAAGCACTCGAAGATGCAGTCGACTTGCTCGAAGAAGCACGCAACACGGCGCTAGCACGCACAGCTGTCTACCAGCAAGATCTACGCAACTATCACAGCCGTCGACTGCGTACCAGGTCCTTCGAGGTTGGCGATTTGGTACTTCGACTGAAGCAAAAGAAGGTGCATAAACTTGCGTCTCCATGGGAAGGACCCTTCATCATCACCGAGGTCATTGGAGGTGGAGCATACAGACTGAAGCACGCGAAGACAGGCGAACTCTCGCATAATCCTTGGAACGTTGCGCAGCTGCGCCGTTTCTATGCTTAGATTGCTCAGTCGCATAATGTAATAGGCATATGTCGGATGGCTGCAGGTTTCAGACGCGCTCTTTTCCTTACCAGGGTACCTAAGGGGACTGGAAGGTTTTTAATGAGGCGGCCTGCAGCCTAACATTCATAAATGGAATATAGTCAATAAATTCCTCATATTTCTCCCTGTTTACTACTCGCACAACCTTAGCCTCACCCGAGTACTCGGGGGCTGCGCTACTTCAAAACGTGAGCTCTCGCTCCTTCAAACATAATACCCAGGCGCACTCGAATACTCGGGGGCTGGGTCGTACAAAATCATACATAAACCAAAAAGTTGCTCAATAACATGAGTTGAAGCTTCAAACATCGTAAAAATTCACAGCCTCACTCGAGCACTCGGGGGCTGTAGAATGCATGTTCTATACAAAGTGTTTTTCATAAACCCCACTCGATACACTCGGGGGCTGCATACATACAAGTGAACAAATATGTACTAAGTGGCAAAATTTACACTCGGGGGCTGTCCCCTATACAGAAAAACCCTAATCTTCCGGTTCGTCCTTTGCTGGAAGAACAGGGCCCATAAGTTGAGCATGATAGCACTCAACCAACACCCTCGCATGATCGACTGTATCGTCAAGATGCGACTGGGACAAAGACGATCCAGGCACGGGTGGACGTAGCTGCATATTTGGACGTTGACTTCGGATATATGCCATTGTTGCGTTGGCTCCATCCACAAGCTTCTGGGTGATAAAGTCTCGAATGGAACCTGTAGTCCGGAAAAGCCCGAGCAACGCGTGGATTCCTTGAGGTTGCGGCCCAGTCGGAAAAAGCGTCTGGTTGATTCGACTGAAGGCCGACCTGCATAACTCAAGAAGCATAGTGCTCCGCCACACTCGATCCTGCAGAGTCGCGAGTATGCGTGCTCGGTGCTTATCCAAGCGAAAGTGCTGGCGGCCAGTCGTGGGTTCGTTAGTCGCATTGTTCAACTGCTCTTCTACACGAGCTTGCTCCGCCTGGAAATCTGGAACAAAACCTACAACAACACAAGTTGGGTGAACAAAAAGGACAGATTGTGAACTCATGAGATCAAGGCAGTCATGCTTACACTCGAGCTGTCTGTTCACGATCTCCATCTCGCCAAGCACATACTCCTCCCGTTGAGTGGGTAAAGCAGGCCTAGCCCTCATCCTATCCAGCTCACCGCGGGTATTCTCCAGCTCTTGCTCCAGTTTTGCGACTCGAGCCTTCATATAACGCATTACTGCGGCATCGTTGCCACCTGAGCTCGAGATCGAGTGGGGGCGCGATGCCGCGACGAGCTGGATGAAGTGGCGGCTGGCTGTTTCTGTTCCAAATATCATAAAAGTTTCGTGAGAAACTCATCACAAAGCTTAGGCGATAACAGCACACAGCCTTACAGGCAGAAGCATAACGAGAAATTAATTCATACAAAGGTAGCAAAAGCGCATGCGTACTCGCATGGTCATAAGTTTAATTACAAGGCATAAAAGGCGCGGCTGCCCTACTTCTCCGACACCGACTCAGACCTAGCCCTACTCGCACGGGCGGCGACCTCTGTTGCCCGACGTTCCATGGTGTTCATAAAAAGGTTGGCCAGCCGGGTGGCTCGCTCGCTAACATGCTTCAAAGATATAGCTTCCCGCCGGCCTTCCGAGGGAAGTCAGACATCGCCGCCTCGAAGTTACCCTCTATCCCATGACCTAGTATCAGCTTGAGGGTGGACTCCGAGCCGCGTACCGTGAGGGCGCGAGCAAAGTTCGCCATGGTCGAAGTTCCTGGACCAAGCACATCAGCGAAGCCGTCAGCAGTCGACGGCACCTCCGTCGTTGGGAGTACGTTCTTGTGCACGGCGCTGAGGGTGCTGGCAGACTTGGCAAGGGCATCCTTCGCCTGGACAAATTGAGCGCCAAGGTCACCTATAACCTGGTCGAGTGATAACTTATCACTCACCATGTCAGTAGGTGTTGGCACACCAATCGCCTCTGCAACAAATACCAGAAAGAGCAAATATTAGTACATAATACCCAACAGGGTACACGAAGCATGCAAAGGAAAGTTGCTAACCTCCCACGTCCCGAGCAAGGCCAGCCAGTCGTTCAGCAAACCCTCTCTCGCGCACGGCGGCTGTGTCCTTGGCGGCATCCAAAGTCTTCTTCGACTCAGCGCGCTGGGAGGCGATTGCTTCCTCCAGTTCCTTCACCCGGGATTCAGCATATGCCTTGTCACCTGAGTTAGATGGCCAGATGTCATTCACAATCGACAAAGCAAAGACAGAGCAAAAGGAACTTCGAATTCAGAAGTCAAACACACTTACGGCTGAGTTGCTCCATGGCAGCGCGCAGATTGTCCCTGTCCTGTTCAACCTGGACAAAAGCTTTGCCTGCTTCCACCAGGTTGAGGTAGAAGGGCTGCATGCACATGGAACGAGCATAAGTTATACACAAATAGTCCCAGGATGAAGGCTCAGCAAACGACACTTACGTGTTCAACCCAAGGTGCAGGCTTGGCAGCAGAAGTCCCAATTTCTGGAGTCGACGCACTCGCAATCTTGGCGGCCTCAATGGTAGTGGCCGTGGCTACTGTTTTCACGACCTCAGTCGCAACAGGAGAAGCTTCTGGCTGATCTGGAGTCGAAGCTCTCTCTGGAGGAGTCGGAGGGCGCACAGTCTCGGCACTACGAGTGACCGAAGACATACAACATAAGCAAAAGAACTCAACAAGCGAAAACTTTAGTACAAAAAGCTCAGGAGCAAACCTGTGCTCTTCTTCCTCCTCACTGTCGAGGTCTTCAAAGTTTGGGCCTCCAAAAAGCAGCTCCCCACCTGACTTGGGAGGAGGAGCTGAGCGCAATGGGCTCACATCCAGGGGAGCAGCCTTGGCAGAATGTGAGGAGATCGAGTCTTCATCATCCCTCAAATCCTCCTCCTTTGCGGGTGAGCTCATAGAGGAAGACACAACTTGGGCCGCCCGACGGCGCTTGCGAGTAGGGACCTCGCTCACATCATCAGTCGTGGCAAGCTCCTTGTCCTGTGCTTCTTCAACCCCTTCCTCTTCAACCTCTTCTGTGGGAGATGTAGTAGCCGAAGGTAGAGGCGATTCATCTCCTCCCTTCGCTTCTACCGTCACCTCTGTTTCATGAGTTGGGCCATCTTCGGGAAGAGGAGGAAGGGTTGAGGCGGTCGAGTGGCCCTGCATACAAAATACAGCAGTCGAAAGTCACAAAGATGCACAGAATAACAAAAGCAGGAGATCATAAACTCGATAGATTCACTAACCTCTGGCAAAGGCTTTTCAGCCCCATAAGGAGCGACAGGGCAGTCGACGTTGCAGGGCTCGCTGGATTTTGTGCTGGTGATGGACCGCACATGTGACACCAGCTCGCTCCTAGACAGCTCCTCCTTGTTCATCGAGTGGAGTCGAGAGGACCTTCATACTGCCACATAGGGTGAGCTCGCGCGCGGAGCGGCCACACCCGCATCTTCACAAAGGTGGCAATTAGATGCACACCAGTGACGCTGTTAAGCAGTCCTCCAATCGTCTCCAGCAGAGGCGCCGCTTCCGCCATTTCTTCAGTCGAAAGCTCATGGTCCCAGGCCTTCGTCCTAGCGGCTATACCAGCAGTCGAAAATGCTGGGACCCCTTCCTGGTCGACTAGCACATAAAACCACCTTTTCCTCCACCCTTGCGCCGAGTCGACTGGCTTCAGGGCAAAGTATCGGGTGTCGCTGCGCACTTGGATCTGAAGGCCTCCAACTGGATAGGTTCGGCCGCCTCGGTTGTTGGGCCGGACCATGAAGATAGATTTCCACAGAGCCCAGCTGGGAGCAACTCCCAGGAAGCACTCGCACAATACCATGAAGCAGGCAATGTGCATAATGCCGTTCGGGGTGAGATCATGGATCTGCACCCCATAGGCGAACAGCAAACCACGAACGAAGTCGTGGAGGGGAAAAGATAGACCCCTGGGCAAAAACTCCGCAAAACATACGCGCTCATTTGCGCGAGGCTCGGGGAGTACCTCTTTCGATGGCGCGCGGACGGTAAGCTGGTCCGCCGGCGGCAGCAGTCCATCCTCGCGGAACTTCTCGAGATGTGCCTGACGAGGTTATACCCTTCGGGTCCCTTATTATTGGTATACCTGGTGCAGCCCAGACGAAGTCCCATCTGGCAGCCCAGCGATTACTTCAGGCGCAAGTCAAGGAATCCAAGACGTAGTCTACTAGGACTCTTGTAAACCCTACCTGGCTCCATTTATAAAGCCAGGCAGGGGCACCCGTATAGGCAGAGGAAGACTAGATCCACAACTCGCATAGGCATAACGAGACCACGTCTCACCATATCGCCATTACGGCCACCATGTAAACTCATATATCATCATAATCAGACAAGCAGGAGTAGGTCTTTACCTCACAATGAGGGCCGAACCTGGGTAAATCCTTGCTTGTCAGCCGTCCGATACTACCAGCGCGCACATCTCCTCTCTCAAATCTACCTGGGTACTCGACCTTGGGATTGCCGTGGGCGTATCACGTCAATTGGCGCCGTCTGTGAGAAGAACGCGCGTTGGATTCACGGTTTCGGCGGCTCCAATCTTCAACAACAATGGCGGCAACTCGCCGCCACGGATCAACGCTCGAGGGCTCGACATCAACATCGTCCTCGGGTGGTGCGGATCACAATGTTCCGCGCTACGCAAATCAGATCTGGTTCAGATCCGATTCACGTGCATACATGACGGCAGATCTAATCTACGTCAACATCACAAACGGCGGCTACATCAACACGCCGCACGAGCCGCATAAACCGCATGGCGGCTACATCTACCAGATCGAGGTTTTCTGGCGGCGTTTCGATCTGAAGCGCAATCGACAAAGCAGTTGTCGTACAAATTGACTCGCCGAGTTCAACGAATCCCGTCGTCGGGTCAAGTCCGCAGAAGAAAAGCAACCAGCTTATACTCCACGCTAATTCAATCTACTCTCTCTCATTAATTACACATCCAATTAATTGTTTTCTTTATTCCTAATCTATGGGTGCATGTCGTTTTGACCCATCGTTTGGAGGATCCTATCTACAGATCGAGTTCTCTCGGCGGCGCTTGATCAAAACCACGATGATGGACCGTGCTAAGCTCACACTACCAGTCGATCGAATTTCGGGAGGCACAAGCCACGAGGTGGAGAAGGCACGAGCCATGAGGTGGACTCCGCACAGGGCAGCAGGCGCGTGTCCGAAAAGCAGCAAAAGTATCAGATCGATCCATCATCCCGGCCGGCAAATCGAGCGCATGTTGTTTCCATCCGAAACCGCAACGAGATCTCCATGGTATGGAGAAGACAGCAATGGGCCAGATACAATCTCATCGACGTGGCTACTCAGATCAGATTACATGCAAAAAGCAAACCAGCTACGGGGACACAAACCATGTGCATGGATTTGGCGGCCGGCGTGCTAATCGCATGCATGAATTGATCGCTGGATTCACGTACAGAAAATACCCATCGAAGCTGATCAAATCTCATCGGCTACCGGCGCTCGTATCTTGTTGGCTCTTGGTGCAAACCCGACACCGCCGGCACCGTGCGCTCTCTCAACTCCGATCGACAAACTGATCGGCTGCTCACGCGGTGGTAACTTCGCTCAAAAACGCAGGCTATCGCGCAGATGACGGCTCCAGCGAAACCTGTCTACGCGACCTGCCCATGCATCCATGCACCAGCGTGGTCTTCCATGCGTCTACGCTACCGTGGCATGGGAGGCAGTACTCTCATACTTAAAGATCATCAGGTGATATTTTTCTAATTTAATTCTTACGAAACTCTTTTGCCACTACTATCACTGCTTGTATCTCTATTACTGCTTGTATGCACAGGCTACCTGGATGGGCATGCCATCGTGATTTGTACACACATGCTGCCAAGGAAACGGCCAACGGACAGCCGAGCATCGCAACGGTCAGGCATACGTCCGACAGCATTGCGACCGTCATCGACCACACCCCTACTGCGGGTAAACCTCGACACCATCGACATCATCGACCACAACGGCAGCAACCAGCGTCGGCGATGCCAGCACAAAAAGCCCGCTCCCTGGAAGGGCATCATGTACCTCGGGGGCTGGCACTCGACATCAACAACGACATCAGTTTCGACCGCGCATACCCGACATACCGTCGACTCGTGAAGAGGGCGGCGTACGCACGCGCACCCGAGGCTCGGGGGCTGGCGCTTTTCGACTCCGACGCATCGACTCCCTCCGCTACACAACTCTGCCGCGTCGACTCCCTACACCGCTCAACTCCGCCGCGTTGACTCTGGTCCGCCGCGTCGACTTCTTTCGGCTAAACACTGCAAGACCTCGGCCGCACCCGACGCTCAGGGGCTGCGTCGCATAGGCCGTAACAAATTCGCCTTGGCCACACCCGATGCTAGGGGGCTGCGCCATATTGGCTACACAATTACCTCGGCCGCACCTGACACTCGGGGGCTACGCCGTACATGCGCAATTTACATCGGCTGCACCCGCGCCGCGTCGACTCCCTGCACGCTGCGTCGACTTCGTCCGCTGCATCGACTCCTCCACAATTTATTCTCCCAGTTATTACATTGGTTATTTGCTAATAATTGCTATGTGTTTTAAACATGTGTGCGCATGTACGAGAACAAAGACTCGACACCAACAAGGCGGCGGTCGGCTCTCGACTCGCCGACGAGCATAATCGACACCAAACGCCCGAGGGCTCACGTCGTTGTCATCGCCCACGCGTCCCCCAATCGAATCTACAACAACCGCGATCAGCGTCAACAGTACCGGCACAGAGATCCCGGTCCCTGGAAGGGCAGTACGTACCCTCGGGGGCTGGCGCTTCGACATCAGCAAACCAACAACAAACTTCATCGCTGCACCCGAAAAGGCGACTTCGCCTCGCCAACTCGACAAGGTAGACTCGGGGGCTGAGCATTGCAGTCGCCACCTCGACTCCCTCCATCGCAAAAACTCCGCCGCGTTGACTCTGGTCCGCCGCGTCGAGTCCCTCCGCCGCACAACTCCGTCGCGTCGACTCCGGTCCGCCGCGTCGATTCCTTCCGGCAAAACACCGCGCGTCTCTCGACCCTACACTCGGGGGTTGTGCCGCACAGGTCCCAACTCGCAAAGCCTTGGCCGCACCCGAAGATTCGGGGGCTGCGCCGTGCAGGTTAGCTACTTGACAAAGCCTCAGCCGCACTCGACAATCAGGAGGGCACTCGCCATTGGCGCGAGTGCTGCGCACCAGCAAATATCTACGCCAGCAGACGCAAAGATTGGAGCACTTACAAAATCCTCGACAAACAGCAAAATGAAGGCAAATTGAGCCTACGCCCAACTACAATAGTTGCACATAGCCTCGGGGGCTACTCCCATCGGGAGCGCTGTCGCGCACCCGATAGACATTACGAGCAAAATCAATCAATCGTTACACACAAAAGCAGTCGAATGGTCATTCGACTGAAATACTTAGCCTCATACATATTTCATCCACAAATCCCCGAGATTGCGTCCGCCGCATGTATACCTCGGATGCTGCACGCACAGTGTAAAGGTAGGACCCGTCGATCCGTCGAGTTGGGCCGGGGCCCGCTCCTAACAGCGTTTGCCCTGCAAATTTCCATGTCAACAGACATGAAGAAAATCCTGACGGACGCGTTAGGTAGCAAAGTTACGCTGCATATCGGCTCAGTAAGGCCTCCGCGGCATGAGTCGAATCTGACCAGCCTGTTCCGGGTTCGAGTCCGGGGACTCGAGCTTGAAGTAGACTAGTAAGGTTTTGCCCAAAAGTGCAGTTAACTGGTCCCGATCCGTCGAGTGTACCAGGCCTACTATGTCAATATCCCTAGCCAAAATAAACAAAGCATTAGTCGACGTGTTTCTGACTCGGCATGCACAATCGAGGCATTCTCGACTCAAAAATACATAGAAAAGTTCACGCAAAACATCAGTCGACGTATTACCGACTCAGCAAGCATAATCGAGACAATCTCGACTCAAAATATACATAGCAAAATGAGCAAAGAATCAGATAGTGAAATACACCTGCAAATGAGTCTCTGCCCGATTCTTCGAATCGACCAGACACTCGGGGGCTACTCCCATCGGGAGCGCTGAGCGCGCACCCGACGAATTACCGAGAAAAAATACCAGACAACGACAGCAACGGCGTGAAGACTAAGCACAAGTTGAGAACATCCTTGGACAGCTCAAATTTCATTGATTACTCCCATCGGGAGCGCACTCGGCGTAGGCTCGAGTGACGCACCGGATTTATCAAAGTCAGGTTCTTTATAGCCCGCACGGATTTTTCAAAGTCGGGTTCTCTATAGCCCGCACAGGATTTCTCAAAGTTGGTCTCTTTATAGATCGCATCGGATTTATTATTGGATTTCTTACACTGGATTTCTCAAAGTTGGTCTCTCTATAGTTCGCATCGGATTTATTATTGGATTTCTTACATTGGATTTCTCAAAATCGGTCTCTCTATAGATCGCATCGGATTTATTATTATTGGATTTCATACACATACACTGCACGAAGAATGGATAATACAGTCATCACATGGTCATCAACACATCCGACGCATCGACTACGCCTACTCGACATACTGTTTTGAGTCTCTGCCCGATACTTCGAATCGACCAGACACTCGGGGGCTACTGACGAGGTTATACCCTTCGGGTCCCTTATTATTGGTATACCCGGTGCAGCCCAAACAAAGGCCCATCTGGCGGCCCAGTGATTACTTCAGGCACAAGTCAAGGACTCCAAGACGTAGTCTACTAGGACTCTTGTAAACCCTACCTGGCTCGCTTTATAAAGCCAGGCAGGGGCACCCGCATAGGCAGAGGAAGACCAGATCCACAACTCACATAGGCATAACGAGACCACGTCTCACCATATCGCCATTACGGCCACCATGTAACCTCATATATCATCATAATCAGACAAGCAGGAGTAGCTCTTTACCTCACAATGAGGGGCCGAACCTGGGTAAATCCTTGCTTGTCAGCCGTCCGATACTACCAGCGCGCACATCTCCTCCCTCAAAATCTACCTGGGGTACTCGACCTTGGGATTGCCGTGGGCGTACCACGTCAGTGCCGCTTTGATCGTGGACTTCATCCAGTCGCCGTCGCTTTTCTTGAGGTCGACGGCGGCCGCAGATGCGCTTGCCGCGGTTTTCTTCCCCTTCAGAGCGGCCGCGTCAGTCGCGGGCGCGTCGGTGGCATAAGGTTTCCTCTTTGGCGCCATGGTGGTGGTGGCTAAGGAGAACAGCAAGAGCTTGGGCACAAGAGCAATGGAGCAGGAGCGCAAGGAAGAAGATGGAACAGGGGCGGCGCGCAGAGCAAATGGCTGGTAAAAAAACAATGCCAGCACCGTTCCCCTATTTACCACAAATCAAAGGCAATCACAGCCATTCAGATCCTAACCGTGTGCTACGCACGCAATCTCACCGTACACGTGGCAAACGCGGAGGGCAACCGTCGCCGGCCACTTCGCCCACTACGCACGCAAAAAGAGGAGCCATAATCACCTCTCCGTAAAAGGTGGGCCAGAGTGGTCAAATCAAATCCAAACTGCACCGTCGTTCGGTCAGCTCTGTACAAATGGGCCCACCTACGTGTCACGTCCCATCCATCGCAGCATAACGCACGCCACGCGTGTCAGGCAGCGCAGTCGCCAAAAAACGTCATCCCTGACGTCATCTCAAGCGATTTGATCTGAAATACATTCGAGTCCGCTCAATGCATATTGGTCACTCGACTGCCCTGTTTGGTTCGGGTGTGAAAAAGCAATGATAAGACAAAATTGGTCACTCAACCGTTCCTTCAGTTGAGGCATATTACTCCCATCGGGAGCGTACCAAAAAAAAATTCGACTAAAGATGCTCAAGACAGTGATTTTGAGATTATCCTCTATTACAAGTAATAAAGCACAATCTCGGGGGCTACTCCCATCGGGAGCGCTGTCGCGCACCCGATAGAATTACGGCAAAAAAATTCTTCGATTAACATATGCAGGGTAAGAAGATTTTGAGATTATCCTCCATTGCAAGCAATAAAGCACAATCTCGGGGGCTACTCCCATCGGGAGCGCTGTCGCGCACCCGATAGAATAATGTCAAATGGTCAGTCGACAAATGAATCGACTCAGTTCATATACAAAATCATACTCGAAACATTCCGGAGTTGCGTCCGTCGCAAATACCTCGGATGCTGCACGCATAGTGCAAAGGTAAGACCCGCAGAACTTTCGAGCTGGGCTAAGGACCGTTCCAGCAACGTCAATCCTTATCTTTCCGTGTCAGCAGACATGATGAAAAATCCCGACGGACGCGTTGGGTTATACTGCAGATCGACTCAGTAAGACCTCAAGCGGCCTAGTCTAATCTGACCAGTTTGTTCCAGATTCGAGTCCGGGGACTCGAGTTTGATTGAAGGCTAGTAAGGTTTTACCCGAATGTGTAGTTAACCAGTCCCGATCCGTCGAATGTACTGGGCCTACTAAGCTATTATCCCTTGATCTTCATAAGCAAAAACCACAGTCGATGAAATACTCGACATAGCCAACATGTGCTATTCATACAGGAATTCCAGTTATAATATACAGAATACAAAGCATATGACGTGCACTTACGAACGAGTCCATGCCCGATTCTTCGAGTCAGACAAGTACTCGGGGCTACTGACAAGGGTATACATCTCGGGTACCCTACTGTGAGGGTACCTGGTGCACGTGACGATTAAGGCCCAATAGCAAAAAGCCTACTCGAAGCCCAAGACAAGAGGCCCAAGAAGATGGAGTACCCTCCAAGATTAGACATAGGCATAGTCGGTTTAGACTTTCCTTACGTGTAAACTAGATCGGTTACGAACTCCCGAAACCCAGCCTATTTAAAGGCTGGGAGGGGTGCCGATCTAGAGATCAAGCCATACTCGAACCACCAAAAGCCCTAGCGAGATCAATACCTCGCCAGAGCTCCCCTGTAATCGCATAATCCACACAATCAATACCAGACAAGCAGGAAGTAGGGTCTTTACCTCCACCCGAGGGGCCTGAACCTGGGTAAATCTTTGCCTCTGCTTGTCAGCCGACGAAACTACCAGTACTACCACGTTCTCTCCCCATAATCTCAACTCTAGATCCTTAACCATGAGATTTGATGAGTGTACCCCTCGTCAAATGGGCTAATGGAAAGAGCTAGGGCTTCCAAGAAAGCTAGAGCGGTGAGGTTGCCTGTGTCACCATTAAGGAAGACCATGTACACTCTCACATAAGTTCCATATTGTGTTCTCGGTACAATTCCCATATCGCTCATGTTGTTGTTGACTGTGATACTATACCATCCACATTCACCTTTGACAAACCTTCAGTAGGCAGAACCCAAGCTGTCACGAGGGTTGCGCTCGAGAAGGCTCACCCTTGCCATTGACGGCTTATCCAGTGTACTCAACTCATATGGTTAATTGCTAATAAACATGTCGGTATACAAGGGGCTCTGCAAATAACTCTCATGTATATCTCTTTCTTCATCCCCATCAAAATTTCCTAAAGTGACACCACCATCTCAAAGAATTCATCTTGTGAGCATGAATCCATCATAGCTAACAACCATTGTTTTTCATGTGTTTTTAAGTAGCATACATATGCTAAAAAAATCTACTCATCTGCTAGGGTCCAATGCACCTCGACATTGTCCACTCTATCAGCGAATGTCTCCACGAGTCCTCAACAACATAATTAAGAAAATAGCCGCTTGTCGTGGATGTATTTCGGTGATGTAAAACCCCAAGATTTGATGGCACTTTCCAAGTAGACACCAACACTTATGTTCTTGCTCTTAACTTGAGGAAGAAGGGTTGCCATCTAGCCATGCCCCCTGGTAGAGCCAAGCATACGATAAGTTTATCTTACCATGAAAACACCCCTAGCTTCATAATTCCATGGCCAGAAATTATAGACTTGTCATGTGCACAGTGGAACATTTATAATAGCATGTGCATCCATGTTGATGATGGTTTTTTGAATCTTAGTTGTGTTCTATGTTGTTAAAGGTACGATCATTAAATTCATTCACAAACATGGGTGGTTATGAAGCTAAGAACACAACCATGCGGAGGCAATGTCCCCAGGGTATCCTGTGGCTTGACAATATCTGTAATGATAATCCATCTTCGATGCGCCTAATCATTCCTTGTGATAACACATCCCTACTTTCCATGGGCTCTCCAATTTTGGGAGGGAGAATTACGCGTCCACAAATTCCACCAAAAGGAAATTCGCCACTTTAAGAATTCTAACACACAAGGTGATTGTGAGGAGTACCAAACTAAAATTACTCCATATCACTAAAATCAAACCGCCTGTTTGTAACTAAACAACTCCATATCACGAAAATCATAGATGTTTCAGCTTTGTCATAATATCTGGTGAAACATAACATGTCTTCCACCAACACTTGCAAATTGTAGCATTGTTATGTCGGCATGACTCTCGGGAACTTAAAACAAGACATAAAGTGTACCGACATTGTTTGGGCTACCGATTCGAACCACCATAAAGAATTTTTTCATTCATCTCTTCATCTTGCTCCTGACTCAATCGGTAAGTGTGTTTATTGTGTGACGTCAAGCTACGCCCGTGAGTGGCGCATAGTGGATCCGTCCAGCAAGGTGAGTTTTCAATTTTCTTTTCCTCTTTTATTTTTTTTTTATATTTTTATGTTTCTTCCTATATTTTTGGTATATCTTTTATGTTGTTTTCTAAAGCATATGATTGTTTTTTTGTGCATGTGTGAAAATATTTTTTAAACATGTGAATAATTATTTTGAAGTGTCTGAACATATGTTTGAACCCTTAAAAAATATTTTGAACTATTTAGCATCAATTATCTTTAACAGTGTGAACACTTTTTAAACCTGTGAAAAATATGTTGAAAGCATGGCGAAGTTCTTTACAAGGAAAGGCCCGCGAGTCAAAGACATGGCCTGAAAGCAGTTCAAGCCGGATATGTGGTCCAGAACTATATGGGCCTGATGCTATCTGCCCGGGCTTATAGTTTTCAAGCCTAGCACTGATAGAGCGTTGACTTGGGCTTCCCTTCTTAGTCCATTCTTGCTAGGCAAAAGAAAAACGGATTTGCTAATTGTTAGTGATCTGAGAAATATTTCTCAGTCAACTCTATAATTTGTCTCTCTTTTATTTAGAGCAGACACGTACTTCATTAATTGAAAATCAAGTTTACACGGAACTAAAAGATGATAAAACTGATTATCTTGAATTTACAGATGAAATACTAAGAGATCGAAAAATACAAAACGATTCCTAAGATTTCCTGTAACCACTGTAGCCAGCAGCCGCCCTCCAACTCTAGTGCCGCCTAGACGGACGCCGATCCTTCACCATTGCAACATCCAAAAAGATCACCATCGCCAATGAGGCTTTGTGAGACGATGAATAGGTCTGATGCACGAGCAGGTCTGATGCACGCAACGAGGCATATGTCTCCGTGGCACGTCGACTGGGGATGTCCCCGTGCTGTTTTCGATCAACATCCGCCACCTCCCATCGATGAAGTCGGAGAAGAACAACATATCCACCACCTCCGGACCAACATCCTTGCTCCAGAAGAACCACCCCGCCCTGGCTGCCAGCACCGTCGTATAGATGACAACGAACACCAAGGACACACCGAGAAACTGATCTCACTAGATCTGAAAAAACGGCGAGAAGACTAAGCTGCTGATTTGAAGGACGGTCAGCCCTCCGTCATTTAAGAATAATTATCAGTCAACTATATAATCTATTTCTGTGAGAACTGCGCCCTTTTGCCATATTAACAATCTGTCATCAAAACGCAGTATTGAGTTCGGAAACTGCAATTTACATCCAGTTGCACCCGCATCTCATTATAGGATGTCCCACTTTAGAATTTTCAAAAATTGTGAAGTAAATCAGTAACATATATTATGTTGGGTCTTGTGCATCGACAAAATTTCATCCAACAATATTGCCATGTGTAACTTGTAAAAAAAAAAAATTGTGAATAGCACATGATACTTTCAGTTAGGTGTTTCTCTTTTTTTTTGCACATGTCACATATGTTCATATTATTGTGGATGAAATTTGTGGGTACACAAGATATGACATGATCTATGTCCATGATTTATTCGAAACTTTTTGAAAACTTTAAAATAGGACTTATGACAATGCAAAATATTTCACACTCGAGTTGGTTACTGGTAAAGGTGTCAAGCGGCCGTCCGCTGGGCCCTAAAACACAACTTTAGTTCAAAACAAGCTGATTTTGTGAAGCAAATTACAACTAACCAAAATGAGTTTTGACTTGGAAGCGGGCTGGATCGGACGCCGCCCTGCAGCCTGAGTTACTGTACTTTCATCTTGGGGCCGGCAGTGGTTCCTATTTGGATGCTGGTTCAGCTCAACCCAGATCCCAGAGCCACTGCTCATCCCATGACGCACGGCATTTGTCAGAGCAGCAGGAGCTCCCCCCACCCACGACGCCAAAAACACGCCACGCTGCGATGGCCGTAACTTCGGCGTGCACACGCCGGGTGTCGTGACACGCGAGGAAAGGCGGTTAACGCACGCCGCAAAAGCAATGACGATCGGCCACCAACGGTCGTCTGTTCGGGAAAATAAAATAAAATAAAATACTACCCCACGAGCAAGAGGAGTCTTTGCGTCCGGGAAATTTATCCGGGCCACGACCTTCTTCAGCTGCGTGGAGTACCCGTTGGGATTACCAGGCTGGTAGCCACTCAATTTTTCTGCGTACGAACCTTCCCGTATTATACGAGCCTTGTCTTGTCCTGTACTATATGCGTTCTCAGTGTTGGTTAGCAGGCTGCAATCAGGCCGAGTTGAGCCCAGCTTGTCAGGACGCATGTTTGATCCGTGTTTTATCCGTTTGGGTCGGCAAACGGATGCGCGTTCGGCT
The DNA here is from genome assembly GCA_947311845.1 of Poa pratensis. Taxonomy (NCBI): domain Eukaryota; kingdom Viridiplantae; phylum Streptophyta; class Magnoliopsida; order Poales; family Poaceae; genus Poa; species Poa pratensis. The sequence continues at coordinate 116,216,036 of CAMZMU010000107.1, read as the reverse complement.
CATATCCGCCTATTTCTGGCCACTCCACCCAATGGGCCAACGCATTGAGTCCGCTTGGTTAGAGTTTTGATCATATTTTCCCGGCTAGGATTTTGACAACATAAAATCAATCACACCATATAAATAATACAATTCAAATAGTCCAGCAAATATTTATTACAAATCCAAATAATTCAGCAAATATTTATTACAATCCAAATAGTTCAGCAAATAATACAAATTGTTTCATAAATAATACAATTGTTCCACTCATAGTTTTACAAACCAAATAAATAGGAAATCAGTAGTTCATCAAATGGAACTACTGGTTTCCGTAGTGCTACCAAAGATGCTCCACCAAATCATTTTGTAGCTGAAGATGGGCTACCTTCTCACGAACGTCATGGTGGAAGTCTAGGAACTGAGCATATGTGGACAGTCCCTCGGGCTGAATTAACTAACCCTGAAACTACCATGCTTGATCATGCATACCCTCATCGCGTTCATCCTCCACAATCATGTTGTGCATGATCACACAAGTTGTCATCACCTCCCACGTGGTGGCCTTGTCCCATGTTTTAGCAGGGTGTCGAACAATAGCCCATCGAGACTAGAGGGCACCGAATGCATGCTCCACATCCTTTCTAGCACTTTCTTGTTCCTTGGCAAACTTTTTCTTCTTCTCATCATTTGGATTGGAGATGGTCTTCACGAATGTAGTCCATGTAGGGTAAATGTCGTTAACAAGATAGTATGGCTTCTTGTACTCCCGCCATTGATCTCAAATGTCACCTCGGGTGCTATGCCATTGGAGAGCCTATTGAACACCAGAGACCGTTGAAGCACGTTGATGTCATTATGCGAGCCGGCCATGCCAAAGAACGATTGTCAAATCCACAATCTTGTGATGCCACGGCCTCAAGTACGACCGTGCACACCCCAACATGGCCCTTGTACTGCCCCTACCAAGCAAATGGACAGTTCCTCCACTCCTAGTGCATACAATTTATGCTCCCAATCATCTCAGGGAAGCCTCTGGCCTCGTTGATGGACAAGAATCGGGTCATGTCCGTAGGTTCCCTCGGGTACTACTCGGGCCGAACACCTGCACCACGGCTCTGCAAAACTTGTACATTGCTTCTAGGCACGTGGACTCACTCATCCGCACGTACTCGTCAACAAGATCACCGGCAACTCCATATGCAAGTATGCGAATTGCGGCGGTGCATTTCTGATACGACGAGAAGCCGAAGATACCACACGCATCTCTTTTGCTTATGAAATAATCATCAAAATGCATCATCCCCAACCTGATACGATTGAACAATGATCTCCTCATTCGGAAACGACGCCGGAAAATCTTGGGAGGATACGTGGGTTTCACCGGACGAAAGTAGTCGCCATAGAGCTGGAGATGGCCAACTGACATGTTCCGGTCCAAGGCAGGAGAACGGCCCGGCAACGACCCTCGGAACACCTGCCGCATCTTCTCTATGTACTCATTGACGATGAGGTGGCAACCAGGGCGTCACTCTCATCGTCGGAGAAATCGTCCGATGATGACTGGTACATGATGTAGTTCTTATAGTACCACTCATCAGAGCTATCCATGGCCGAGTTCGTACCTGAGTTGTTGACGGAGCAAACGGCCGAACACCTTGTTGGCGGCGTTGGTGTCGCGGACGCTCCGAGAGAGGTGCCCTCAAGATTCACCGGCCGTGGCGGGGAGGAAGCAGCTCCGGTGACGGCGGGGAAGAGGAGCAACAGACGGCGTCCCCGGAATGGCATGCAGTGCCAAATCGAGAGAGCGAGGACGGGAGGGGCGAGAGAGGAGGAGGAGATTGGGGGTGGGGAATGGTCTGATATGCGGGCTAGGGACGGACTAGGGAGGATAGAAAAACGTTCCGCGCGCGTCCACGGCCGACGCAAACCTGGCCCAAATTTGGGCCACCAGTGGGTCACAAACGCACGCACGCAGGCGCAAAAGCAATGACGATCGACTACCATAAGGGTCGTCTGTTCAGGAAAATAAAATACTCCCACCGAGCAAGAGGGGTCGTACCTAACTAACGCGGGTAAAAGCCGCAGCCGACTTGGCTTCCAGGAAATTTATCTACGCCACGACCTTCCACCATCTTCTTCAACTGCGTGGAGTGTACCCGTTGGGATCACCAGGCTGGTAGCCACTCAATTTTTCTACGTACGAACGAACGGTCGCGTATTGTCTTGTACTCCTATATACTGTACTATACTCCATTTTCGGTAGCAGGCTGCAATCAGGCCGAGTTGATCCCTGCTTGGCACAGCTTACAGTTACGTTCTCTCCTGGAATAGCAAATGGCTCACCGAAATACTGGACAGGAGGGCATGGACAAAGGGGAAGGAAGCTTTTAGCACCAGTGGCAATGGCCTGGCGGGACTAATGGAGTATTCATTTACTTGCTTTGACAGCTAATTGTTGGCATCAGCAACTGTCGAGCCAGCTGGTTCCACTAGGCTGGTCTTCCCCGAAGGGAAAATTTTGTTTTTGCCACACTAGTTTTTGCCCATTTTGCTTTTGCCACTCTAAATTTTGACATTTTGCTTTTGCCCTTTTGAGTGGCAAAAGCAAAACAAAAAAAGAACAGTAGGGGCAAAAACAAAACAAAATTTCACCGTTTCCATTTTGTTTTTGCCCCACAAAGGGCAAAAACGAAATGTGACCAGGAACTGGCAGGGTAAAAGCAAAATGTCAAAATTTAGAGTGGCAAAAGCAAAATGGGCAAGAACTAGTGTGGCAAAACAAAATTTTCCCTTCCCCGAACGCCCATGGACATGCATCCCTGATCCTCTGAACTGCTATCTCCGTGTAATACCCGGCAGCCACGCAATAGTTGCACGAGCCCAAACACCTCTCCTCCAGTCCTCCCGTCCATCCTTCCCACGCAGCAGTCGGGGGGCGCAGCCGGACGAAGACCACACGGCGTCGACGGTGGAAGGGTCGTAGATCCACTCATTTTTAGCCCGTATATATGTAGTCTGTATTGGAATATATAAAACATTTTATATTTTTGGTACGGGGTAGTTGCTAAGTATGATTAAAAAATCTCAATATTTTCTACTGGCATCATCACCACCCTTTCATTGTTTGCAAAGGAGTTATGTGGGCTGCAAAAGTTGTTAAAATGGGCTATAAATGGAAGATATGGAATTAATGAGATTTGAGATGGCTTCCAGCTTAGATGCACCTTTAGGAGAACTTTCATTTATGATGGTATAATTAGAGAAATACTAGGTAGTACCACTAGGTTATTAAAGACCACCTTATATGTCAGTTTGAATGAAAATATGTTTATTCATCAAAATCTCTTTATGCCCTTGTGTATTTCATAGGGTGCAACCTATTTATTTGATTGCTTTCGGAACCTTAAAATCCCTCCCAGGGTTCAGTTAATCCTATGGTTGTTCTCTCGAAACAAAACTATTACTAGAGATAATTTAAAGAAGAGAGGCATGTCTAAATCTCTCGAACGTAGTTTATGCAAAGAGACTGAAACTATTAAGACTTGTTCTTTGACTACATTTTAGCTAGCCCGCTACAGCTTAATGTTGTTTTTTGTGGAGCAACATGAACAATATTGTTTGTAACAAGAAATTTTGGTTGAATATGAAACGTGTATGGCCTATTCGAGGGGTTTGAAAACCCCTTCAAGGAGCAGAGCTAGATTATGGTGGATCAATCCATGTCACTGATGGCCGCAAAACTCAAAGCCCCACTAGAACTGAAGGCAGACTGAGCTGCAAGAATTTTGGCTATATTTCCTCTTTGGAAAGCTTCTGCAGGGCGACCGGGCTCCGGTATCTTATCTTGAAGAATATCCAGAGGATGCCAAGGCCGCTCACGTGGTGATGTATTGAGTTTCTTTCGTTTCATGTCGTCACTTTATACTGCCCTTTCCAGTTCGATATGCATGTTGTAGGTTTTGTGATGTAATTGTGTGGAGGTCCCGTTTGGTGAGATGCCTGCGATCGTTGGATGATAGAACTCTCGTTTTTTTTTAAATACTGTAATGCACGCTTTATATAGTTGGAATGAAACTCGCGAGTGATACCGGTTATCATAATAAAAATAATAAAAAGGTAGAAGCAGAGTAGTGTTGATAATTCAAAATAGACATTCTGATCCTGAGATCTTTATTTGTCGACAAAATTGTGCAGCTTAACACAAAAACCCATATAGGCATATACCTTAGATAGTTCATCTAGAAAACCCGACGTGCTAACGTTATTGGAAAATTAGACGTGTGCTAAGACTGACTAGGATCCTTATTTGTCGACTTTTCAACTCAAAAAACGAAGTCATGGCGAGGAAGCGCGGTGCGCACGTTGATGATGAATGCAGAACGCACACGCGTGCGCTCCCCGCCGGCCGCCGGAGACGCGCTCAACTCAAACGCGCGTGGTCAGTCAGAGAGAATCCCAGCCGCCCGCCGAACCGTAACGGCAGCCAGCCTAGCTAACCAACAAACGCGCCACGCCCGTAACCCAACAAACGGCCAGCCGTACTCCTCTCCCCTTCCACCCTACGCGACCTACCTGGCCTCCTCCCCGCCCCCGCCCGCTATATAACCCTCCCCCCCTACGCACCTCTCCCTCCCACCTCCTCCCAAGCCGCCACACTCCTTGTGCAGCATCTCTCTAGCTTCTCTCTAGAGAGATCTCACAGACCCTTCCCCGTCCGTTCACCTCGCAGCACCAAGAACCAGCTCGCCAATGGCCGGTCTCAGGATGAAGTTCGTCGCCGTCGCCGCTATGGCCGCAGCCCTCGTCGCCTCGGCGGCCGCCGCCGAGGCCCCGGCACCGGCGCCCGCCTCCGACGCCGCCGCCGCGCTGCCCCTCGCCGCGGCCTCCTTCGCCGCCGCCGCCTTCGGATACCTCTTCTGCTAGATCTGTTCGTCGCCGTCGCGTGTGGCTCATCATCATCTTCTTCCGTCTGTCATGGTTTACTCTTCTTGGTGTGTGCGTGTGTGGAGGTGTGGCGTGAGTGTATGTATGGCTCGCGGTGGTGTGGGAGGGAGGTGTGCGCCGGCGTGCCATTCTTTGTGGGCGTGATCATGTACTTACTCCTCTTGTTCTTGCTATGAATGAGACATTTATTTGATTCTTTCCCTCATGCTTAAACATCACAAGTGCAAGAATTCTCATGCTATCTGGGAGTAACTGAGATGCCTGTTTTATTTGTCTGAGCATTTGGCATCAGGCACGGTCTTCTACCAGTGGAATGTTGCAACCGCGTTACAAAACCGAACCCACCAGAATTAAAACTGTCAACCAATTAGCTATCTGAAGAACTGATTAACAGTACAGCACACATTTCTGACCAGCAAAACTTTAGTTGTTCAAACCCTCAACTGCTGCCTGCTGGTATCTGCATCGCAAGAACGAACACGCTGATTGATCCAAGAGAAAAACGACTCTAGTACTATCTTTGATCAGCAACCGACCGTTCTGAATTTCTGCAGAAACCAAACAGGCCTCCTGATTTCTGAAGGAGGGTCATGGTGCATTTTTCTTTCTTTCTTTTCTGTAGTGCTACCGAGTACTTGCAATGTTCTAAAAAAAACTTGTGTACTTGCAAGGTTTGTTTGGAGACGCCAGGTTGTTAATTCGGCGAGCGATCCGAAGGCTGGAATGATTGGACCATGTTGCGGCCATGTGCTGCTGTTACGCACTGCTCCAGACATGAGTTGTCACGGTAGGGCAACCGTACCAACTGTAGCCCCTTTTATTCACCAACGGTAGTATCATGCCAGTGGCATGGTAAGAAGAGGAATTGGACTTTGAACCCGTCACTCCGTCTACTGCTGAAGAGATGAAGTATACGAGCATCTCCACCGGCGGGCTCCTAAAAAATGGTCCGGCGCCACTTAAATCGGACACGATTTGGGTGGTGTCGGTCACCTGCTAGGCCAATTTTGTGTCGCATCCTCCACCGGCACCCCCCAAATGCGGCCGAAATATAAATTGGACAAAACACAACAAAAGGGGCAAATTTCATTCAAATTTGGGCATATTTTACATAAATTTGAAGAAAATTTGCCTAATTACCCGCCGCCCTATCCCTAGCCGCCATCTAGTCGTCGCCGGAGAGGCAGATGACGCCGGCGTCATCGGGTGGCTGCGACGGCCCTGCTTCCTCCTTCACGGTGACCTCCGGCCGTCGTGGCGCCACCGCCCATCGTGGCGCCGCGGGCTACTGTTCCAGCGACGACGCGAGCATGGCCAGGTAGAAGCCCGGGCTGTCGTCGGGGTCCAGCGGGTGGCGCGGCGGCGGCACGGGCTCATTGGTGGAGAGCAGCAACGCCGCGGTAAACCCCGGCTTGTCTCCATCTTCGGCAGCGTCCTGGAGAGGGGATGGCCCGCCAGCCTTGTGGCAAATTCACCTCGGGCTGAGGCTCAGGATGCGGCTCCTCATTCACGCCGGCGGCGGTGTGGCGCCGCTTGACGACAGGATCTTCCTTCACGGTGGCTAGCTTACTCGGCCGCTTGACGCCGGGCTCCAGCTTGACGCCACGCTCCATCGTGACGCCTGGCTCCTCCTAGGCGGCACGCGGTGCAGCAGCCCGTGGCGCGGTCTGCCGCGGCGGCACTGGGGGTACGGCGGCTCCGGCGTCGCGCTGGTGCGCCCACTCAAGCACGTCTTGCAGGGACCAGCCGCGCCACCATTCATTGTGGCGCTCCGTCGTGTACCGCTCCATGTCATCCCATCGGTCGAGGGCGGCTGCCCTCTCCTGGCGGAAGCGTTGGAACCATGTCGTGTAGTTGCTGGCCGCGTTGTCGGGGTGGCTGAAAGAGCATTTCGTGATCCCTTGTGTTTTGTGTGTTAGTTAACAACACTAGTGATGTTTTAATCAGGTGTTAAGTGATGCAGGTTTTGTCGCGTAAAACATGTGTGCATCAACACCAAAAAAGGAAAAGAAGGTTTTGGAGACTTTCAGGCCGGAGTCTCCGGTCTTCTGGACCGGAGTCTCTGGACCCAGGGGATTTTGTCGAAGATAAGCAGCTTTGGTTCACTCCCTGGACATTGTCCGGAGTGTTGCCGGATTGTTGCCGGAGTGTGACCGGAGTCTCCGCCCCAGACCGGAGTCTCCGGTCCTTGGTTGAAAAGTCTCCGGCCCGAGCTGCTCCTTGCCAGAAGTGGTTCAGCCCCTGGAACCTGTCCGGAGACTTTCCGGAATGTTCCCGGAGTCTCCGGTCACTCTGACCGGAGTCTCCGGTGTGAAGCTGTCTGCAACGGCTATAATGTTGGGGAGGGGTATAAATACCCCTCCAACTACCTCCAGCCAGCCAGCTCGCCCACATTGAAGAACACCATTATTGCAAGCTCAAGAATCACTAGATCTCCTAATCCCTCCACCCAAACTCGTTGATCTTTGGAGGATTGAAGGAGAAGGCCCAGATCTACATCTTCACCAAGCCGATTTACATTTCCCCCTCATTCACTTGTGGGACCATTTGCTAGGGTTTCCATTAGGAAAACCTAGCCTCTTGTTGTACTCACTTGTTGTCTTTGTGACAGATTGTATCTGTTCGGGAGCCCCCAATCCAGTTGTGGGTTGTGCCCCGGATTGTTGTTGTAAAGGCTCCGGACTCCGCCTTGAAGGTTTCCGATAGTTGAAGGTGAACCAAACCTTTGTGGTGCGGTTCATCGGAGAAGAAGGTGAAGCCTTTGTGGCTGTTGAACCATTGTGTTGGTTCACACCTCTCCAACGAGACGTACTCCCCTAAAAAGGAGGAACTCGGAAATACATCCGTGTCTCCGCGTGCTTTCACTTCGGTTACCTCTATCCTTGTTTACCGTCTTTACTTCGTGTACCGTGCTTAGTTGCTAGCTTGTCATATAGGTAAATTCACCGTAGTTGCATATCTAGAGAATTTACCTTTTGTGTCAAGCCTAATTTGAAAAAGAACTAAAATTTGAAGTAGCACCTATTCATCCCCCCCCCCCCTCTAGGTGTCATACCGATCCTTTCAATTGGTATCAGAGCCACGGCTCTCTTGTTGGGCTTAACCGCCTAAGAGAAGTATGACACTAAGTGATGATGAGTCCGAGAAGAACCGAGCCGCCACTCCGGCATCCATGGCCAATCTCAAAACGATGGAAACATCATTGAAATCGTCCATGGATATCCAATTTGGTGAGATGCGTGACTTGATCATGAAACTCTCAAATGGCAAGGTTCCTTCGGAGGACATCCCACTAGAGGACTCCGCTAACTCCAATGACGGTGAAACCGAGGAGGAAAAAGAGAAAAAGAAAAGGGATGAAGAAACCAAACTTAAAAATACCCCTCCATCCACATCCAAGCCGGAAGGTGGGAAGACCGAGTACCATGAGGTCTCGCCTCTTGGTGTTTACTCTCCCGACCCACCTATCCCTCATCCTCGCATAAATGCCTTAGATCATCCTCCTATGCTTAATGCGTTAGTTTTTACTTGTTGGCAACACTCAATGAGATCTCATATCAACAGTGCTTGCATCGAGCTTTGGAGGATTGTGCAAGTGGGATTCAAGGCCGTGGATCCAAACAACTTGACAAGAAGAGAGTGGTTGAGGCTCAACTCAATGCCTCCGCTCTTCACATGCTTGAACTTGCCGTTGGAGACAATGGTATGCATCATATTCAACATGTCACCACCGCCAAAGAAGCTTGGGATTGTCTTGAGAAAGCATTTCTTGGAAATGAAAGCATGAAGAGGAATAGATTTGATGCTTTGAGCAATGAAGCCGAAGGCTTCTACATGCTTGATAATGAAACTCATGAGGAGATGTATGGAAGACTCAAGATTCTTGCCAAAGCCTTTTATAATGTAGGGGCAACCTATGTGGATGATGCTTGGATCAAGAGGAAGTATGTGAATGCTCTCATGCCCTTCGAGCCCATTGAATTGAAGGCCATACAAGGAAGACACAACTATCTTCAATGTCATCCAATGAAGTTATGCAAGAAGTCAAGCCTCCAAGAATGCTCAAGACAACCGTGCTAGGGCCATGGGAATGAAACAAGGTCCCTCACTTGCTTTGAAGGCCAAGGTGGTGTGCCTTGATGAACGTGATGAGTTGAAGCATGCCCAACAACATTCTCCCCGATGATCTTGAACAAGCCTACCATGGTCACGTGGCCTTGCCACAAGAGCTTTTTGGCGTGACCCGGCCAAGGCAAAGGCTCAAGTTGATCTAAAGAACAATCCAAGTGGGAAGAAGGAGTTTGCTACAAGGACAAAGACTTGCTACAATTGTCATGACAAGCATCACTTCATCAAAGATTGTCCTTATGAGAACCGAGAACAACATGGTGGAAGGCTTGTCCCAAAGGATCACTCAAAGTTGATTCAAAAGAATCCCGCTAGCAAGAGGAAGCCATTCTTCAAGAAGGCACCAAGAATGTGTTGGTGGCTCAAGAAGAGTATCCTTCGAAGATTCCGAAGGAGAAGATGAACCCACTAAAGAGGTGGCCGCATTGGCTATTGTATCAACTCCATCATCTTCTCTCTTTGAATCCCCCAATGAAAATCTCCCACAACAACGCTCGTTGCCTCATGGCTCATGTTACCGAGGTATCATCTTCTACTCCCAAGACTATGCATGAAATGGATGATCAATCTAGTCTTGTGATTAAGAAAGAACTTGTTGCTTTCGATACTTTTGTGACTAACTTGCAAGGTGAAGCTAAGAAACATGTTGAGTCTCTCATGAGACAACTTGGTGCGGCCGAAGAACTCCTTGAAGACAAGGGAAAAATTGAGAGAGAGGACTCTCTCACCATAGCATCCTTGAATGCTTCCATAGAATCCTTGAATGCTTCTCTTGAGAAGAGAGTGAATATAGAACTCTCTTGAGGAAAGACTTGAGTCTCTTGATGATAAAAATGATGAAATAATTGCTAAAATCATTAAGGATAGAGATCATGTCTTTGCTAAATATAAAGTGATTAAAAAGGAGAAAGTCGAATTTGTGGTTGCTAATGCTAGACTTCTTGAGGATGTGGAGAAGCTTGACAAGGCTCACAAGGCCTTGGAAACACTCACTCTCTTCTAGTCAAGTCTCATGAGCAACTTCAAACTCAACTTTCTAAATCTAATCACCTAGTACCTCTACTCCTCTTGTGATCATGCAAATGTTATTGAGGAAAATGCTAGGTTGAAGGTGGATCTTGCCAAGGCCACTAGTGCCAAGACCTCTATTCCCAAAGGTAAAGAAAAGGTGTTGCTATTTTTTGAGCAAAAGCCACACAAAGGGAAGGAGGGTCTTGGTTATGTAGCCAAGGCAAAGAAGAAGAGAGCAACAACAAGGAGAACAAGCCAAGCCCGCACAAGCCAAGACTTCCATTGCGGGTGGTAATGCCACTAGGGGCAAGACCACTCGTAGTGACTTTGCGGGGCATAACAATCCCAACTACATTCTTTATGTTGATTATTATGGGGATGTTTATGCAAAATATGTTGGTCCTTATGATGGTTACATTGCTTATTCTATTTGGGTTCCTAAGACCCTTGTTGCTAACAAAAGAGGACCCATTGAGAAATGGGTACCTAAATCCAAGCAATGATTTCTTGTAGGACTATGCTTCCGGTGGGTCTAAATGGGTGGTTGATAGTGGATGCACTAGTCATATGACCGGAAGCAAGGAGATTATGACGGAGTTGAGACCAAATCTAAATCACTCAACCGTCTCTTATGGTGATAAGTCAAAAGCTGAGGTAAGAGTCTCGGCAAGGTGGTAGTTGCAAAGGATATCACCCTTGTAAATGTCATGCTTGTCGAGTCTCTCGGTTACAATCTTATGTCCGTTCGTGCACTTAATAAGATGAACTTTGATGTCCATTTTACTATTGATATGGTGGTACTCTTGAGGAGCAAGACTCTAAAGGTCATGTTCGTTGGGTATGTTGAAAATGAGTTGTTTGTGGTGGACTTTTCGGGGTCAACCAACACTCAAGCAATATGCCTATTCGGAAAGGCCGACGTGGGATGGTTGTGGCATCGCCGCTTGTCCCATGTCAACATGAGAACTTTGCAAAGTCTTCACAAGGGTGGCCACATTCTTGGACTAAAAGAGATGTTTCTTTTTCTAGAGATCGTCTTTGTAGGGCTTGTGTTGAAGGAAAGATGCATGATTCTCCCCATCAAGCAAGACCATCATTCATCAAAGAGGATATTGGAACTTCTTCATGTTGATCTCTTTGGTGCCGTTCCTCAACCAGTCTTGGTGGGAAGAAGTATTGTTTGGTGATTGTTGATGACTATTCAAGATTTACTTGGGTTTATTTCTTCAAGTCGAAGGATGAGACTCAACAAGCCGTCATCGACTTCTCCAATGAAGTTCAACGTCAACACAATGTTCCCATATTGGCCATTAGAAGTGACAATGGCTCCGAGTTCAAGAACTACACCCTAAATGAGTTTCTTAGTGAAGAGGGAATTCGTCATCAATATTCCGCTGCATATACCCCTCAACAAAATGGTGTAGCCGAGAGGAAGAACCGGACTCTCATGGATATGGCAAGGTCCATGTTGGCGGAGTTTAAGTCTCCGCTTTCTTGTGGGCCGAGGCCATCTCCACGGCGTGTCACTCATCTAACCGGTTATTCTTTCGTGTTGGAAGAAAGGAGACTCCATATGAAATGCTTACCGGCAACAAGCCCAATATCTCCTACTACCGTGTGTTTGGTTGTAAGTGTTTCTACAAAATCAAAGGTGTTCGTTTATCTAAATTTGAATCTAAAGCTTTAGAGGGTTTTTGTTGGTTACGGTGTGGACTCTCACACTTATAGAGTCTACGACAAATCCTTAGGGAGAGTTGTGGAATCTTGTAGTGTGAGGTTCGATGAGAATGACGGCTCCCAAGTGGCGCAATTTCATGTTTGTGATGTAGATAATGAGGAACCTCAAGATGCTATAAGAAGAATGGGCGTTGGTTTCTATCGCCCGTTGAGATCCATCATGAGCCTCCTCAAGCAAGTCAAGCTCCACTCAAGTGGAGACCACATCATCACAAGTTGAACCGGCGCCTCCATGGAAGCAAATGATGCACCACCCAAGAACAAGTTCAAGACCCTCCTCAAGTTGACCAAGTTGCTATGCAAGAACCAAGCTCTCCTATTGTTGATGCTAGCCAAGGTCAAGACCAAGATCAACCCTCTCCTTCTATTGTTGAAGATGTGCAAATGATGATCAAGGTCAACATTCCGGTCAAGACGGGGACTCAAATGATCAAGATGATCAAGTGATACCTCCAAGATCCAATAGAGATATCGAAACCCGTCGTAAGCAAGAGTTGAAAAGAGATTGAGAAGAAAGAGTATCATCTTGAAGCTATCTTGGTGATAAGTCGCAAGGTTACCACAAGAGGTCAATTGGCAAGCTTTAGTGAACATCAAGCTCACATCTCCATGGTGGAACCAAAGAAAGTGTTTGAAGCTCTTGAAGATCCGGATTGGTTGGAAGCTATGCATGATGAACTCAATAACTTCAAGCGCAACAAAGTGTGGAATTTAGTTGAGAAGCCAAAAGATTGCCGCAATGTTATAGGCACAAAGTGGATATTCAAGAACAAGCAAGATGAACATGGAATGGTTGTGAGGAACAAGGCAAGATTGGTTGCACAAGGGTACTCTCAAGTTGAAGGCATTGATTTTGGAGAGACTTATGCTCCCGTGGCTCGCCTTGAGTCCATCCGTATCCTTCTTGCATATGCATCACATCATAACTTTAAATTGCAACAAATGGATGTGAAAAGTGCTTTTCTTAATGGTCCTTTAAAGGAGTTGGTATATGTTAAGCAACCACCGGGATTTGAGGACCCAAACTTCCCTAACCATGTCTACAAGCTTGATAAGGCGCTCTATGGTCTCAAACAAGCACCTCGTGCTTGGTATGAGCACCTAAGAGAGCTATTGCTAGACCGTGGATTTGAAGTGGGGCAAATCGATCCCACCCTCTTTACCAAGAGGGTTAAAGGGGAGCTTTTCATATGCCAACTTTATGTGATGATATTATCTTTGGCTCATCTAACAAAGCTTTTAATGATGAATTTTCAAAGCTTATGACCGATAGGTTTGAGATGTCCATGATGGGAGAGTTGAAGTTCTTTCTTGGTTTTGAGATCAAGCAATTGAGTGAGGGACTTTCATCTCTCAAACCAAATACACCCAAGACATGCTCAAGAGGTTCAAGATGCAAGATGCTAAAGAGAAGAGGTTTCCTATGGACACCAAATGTCATTGATGTTGATCAAAAACTTTATCGCTCTATGATTGGTTCTTTGCTTTATCTTTGTGCATCTAGACCCGATATTGTGTTGAGTGTAGGGGTGTGTGCAAGGTATCAAGCGGCTCCTAAAGAAAGCCACATGAAGCGGTCAATAGAATCCTTCGATATTTGGTTCATACCCCAAGGTTTGGTTTGTGGTATCCTAAGGGCTCCAACTTCTCTCTTGCCGGGTACACGGATTCGGATTGGGCTGGTTGTAAGGATGATAGGAAATCAACTTCCGGGGCATGCCAATTCCTTGGTAGGTCCTTGGTGAGTTGGTCTTCTAAGAAGCAAAATTGTATATCTCTCTCCACCCGAAGCCGAGTATGTGGCAGCCGCTAGTGCTTGCACTCAATTGCTATGGATGAGGCAAACTTTAAAGGAATACGGTGTCCATTGTGACAAAGTGCCTCTTTTATGTGACAATGAAAGTGCTATCAAGATTGGTCACAACCCGGTGCAACACTCAAGAACGAAGCATATTGAGATTCGTCATCATTTTATTCGTGATCATATTGCTCGGGTGACATTGAGCTTGGCTATATTCCAACCAAGATCAACTTGCCGATATTTCACGAAGCCACTTGATGAAGCAAGATTCACTTATTTGAGGCATGAGCTAAATATCGTGGATTCAAGGAGCTTGACTTGACTATCTTGCATACACACCTATTTCTTGACTATCTATTTGGTTTAGGTGTAGGCATGGACATAGGGGGAGTGCGGTCCTAATCCATTGGACTATCCCTCCCCCCATTATGCCGATAGTAAGAACTCATTTTGTCTCTATATTTTCATTTCATGAATTGTGAGCTTAAATGAAGAGTAGTGGCGGTGAACCCAAGATATATCTTCGCGGTGTCACACTACATATACTCATACATGGTGGCCTAGGCCACCGCCCTCTTCTTTGTGAAGAGTTGATCTTATTGGTTTTATTTGGGTATTTCTAGACCTTGTGTTCGTTTTTGGGAGAAACACTAGAAATTGGCCTTTATTGTTTGCTTCTTGCAATTTTCTAGTATGTATCCCACCATCAGTGACTTTGTTCCAACCCATGCCTATATTATCTAAAAATATGCTCCTCTTGCAACATACATGTCCAACACCATAAATCTGGCACTTTTCGAGCTTGTGGGGCCGGAGACTCCGGCTCTTTTGCCCGGAGACTCCGGTCTGACTGAAGTCTCCGCCTCAAACCCTGGAATCTCTGGCAAGGCCGGAGACTCCGGTGTGTTTGGGCTGGAGACTCCGGTCTCGGCAATTCCGCTGGGCTCCAAAAGGGGATCGGGGTGAGGAGTTGACTTACAACTTCTCACTCACCCCCGACCCCATATCTGCCCCAGCCGCCGCCGACGACTCCAAGTGCCCTCCGGCAGCTCTCCGCAGCCGGAATCCGCCGTGCCACCGGCTCCTCCACCTCTCCAGCGCCGGGGATCTTCCTCCCCTTCGTTTGGACCGCACCATGAAGCCCAAGGGTATTTCCTCTCTCTCTTTCTCTCTAGGGTTTTGTCCTAGATGAAATTTTGAGACTAGATAGCTTTGAACTTGGTGGTGTAGAACCTTTTGCTGGCAATGTGCATCTTAGAAGTAATCCTCAATGTCTTGGCACAAATTTTTGACCTAGATTGGAGTCTAGGGTTTCAGGGCCGGAGACTCCGGTCTCCATGGCTTAGCCGGAGACTCCGCCCCCTGACACCGGAGACTCCGGTCTAGATCAACCATTTGTGCCCAGAAATTTTTGATTACTTCTCTCTTGATTTCTATGGACATGTATGCTTATCTCTATGCTATCCTCCCACTCTGTTCCTCACAGGTACTCAGAGGACCAAGGCTTCCTCATCCAACCCCCGCAAGGTTTCGAGAAAAGACCGTGCTCAAACTCGGGACACTCTTTTGTATGATACTAATACAGACAGCTACCGTCAGCGTTGTGCTATGGAAGAGGAAGCCACCAGGGCTCAAGCCGAGGCAGATGTTCATGAACAAGAATTGGCCAAGAAGGCCCGTTATGACAATTTGATCACAGTTTTGGATATGGGGAAGAGTGACTTTCGCAACATGAGGCTGCAACCCTTCTTTGACATGTCGCGCAACACCGATGATCCTAACTTTCAGTGGAAAGAGCAGCAATTCATTATGCAAGAGATTTATGCCAAGCTTTCACTCAAGCATGCCGTTTGTGAGCAAAAGGTGCTCAATCTTGATGCCTTGAACACAAAGCAATACTTTCAAGAGGCAGTGTGGATTGTTCGGAAGCTTGGACTTGAGAAGCTTATCTCCCACACTCAACAAGACTATGATATTCCCCTTGTTCATCAGTTCTTTGCCACTCTCGTCTTTGGAGAGGATGAAGATATTACTTTAACTTGGATGACCGGTCCGCACAAGTGTATTTCCAACTTTGTGGAGTTTGGAAAGCTGTTGGGATATGAGTTTAAGGGGGCTACTACTCCGGTTGGCAAGAGGATGCATATTGAGGGTGTAGCCTATAACAAGAGCCGCTTACGCCCTTTGTATTCTAAGGCGTCCTCCGTGGGCACAAACCAAGAACTCCTCCCCACTTACAACATCTTCCTCCGCATGGTCCGTTTTAGTCTCGCTCCTCAAGCCGGCAATGTGGATGCTATTCGAGGAGGACTTGTCAATCTTCTCTACCATGCTTACAAAGTTCAAAAAGCCGATCCCAACTGCCAAGGTGCTTCTATTGATGTTATGGATTTCATCAAGTGTGAGCTGCATTGGGCAATATGTGAGCACAAGAGCCCCTTGTATGCACCCTATGTGATGAAGCTCATCCTTGCCAAGGTGCCTACCCTCAATACCTCAACTTTCACCAAGCACCCCAAAGTCACTCTCCAACAGCTTTGCAAGCATAACCAGTCGTCTACCTCTCGTGTTCCATTCCAAGCTAGTGATGATGATGCGGCTTCGGAGGCCTCATTGCCTAGAAGGAGCAAAAATGCCGACCCTCCATCTCATGCTCGTGGCAAGGCTCTAGTGAACAAGGAAGTAAGTAAGCTCTCTTGGTGGAAGAGAAAGATGCTTTGCATGGGTATTGCGGTTCACAAGGAAAACCATGACGCGTACAAGGAGAGGAAGCATATCATGAGCAACCAAGGTATTATCATCAAGGAATTGCGCAAGGTTAAGAATGGTGGCATCACTCCTCCTCCCGAAGAAGATGAAGATGGGAACCCCATTCTCTCATCCGAGTCCGACACCACTATCACCATTGGCCATTGGAACGAAGAGTACTTTCCTTGGGCTGATTTTGAAGATGTGTCCTCCATGCCATCCACTTCTCGCAACACCGGCAAGGCTCCTTTGAATGAATCCGATGAGGACTACACTGTAGGTGGAGGTAGTGATGAGGAAGATGAAGACGGAGCCTCCGAGTGACCTTCTTGGTGTCGTTAGCATCGCTCTTTTCCCTTTTTGGCGTTTCGATGCCAAAGGGGGAGAAGTAGTTCTACTAGGTTCTTACCGGGATTTGCATGGGTCGGACACAAGCATGCCCGTTTATCATTTCTTTGAAGCTTGTGTCTATTTATCTTTGTTGTTGAACTTATTTGCTTTCTATTTATGTGAGACTATGTCTATGTTGTTATATGCATGGTGTCACTAATACAGAACGACACATCGGAAACGGGCCAAAAACCCCTTCGGCAACGGAGAAAAGGTCCGTGTCCCCGCCTCTGTCACTGATGTGAAGGCCTTCATCGGTAACGGAGGCCAAAAACCGTCTCCGATGAGGTCTCCATTTGGCAACGGTTGTGCGCAGACCTCCGTTGCTTTAGTTTTCCTACATCGGATACAGAGTTTTCCATCTACCCGTTTGCACTGAGCTTTTCTCATATTTCGGTTATATGCCATAATACATGAAAGGCTGATTGCACAATGCACTAAAACGTTATTCAATTCATAACATAGAACAAATGCCATCATTACATTGGTATACAATAATATCACCGTTTTTTACAATTTGACTACAATCATATCTATCACACATTGGCATAATGTAATATCACCTATTACACTTTGACTACAATCATGAACTCTAAACCTATAAGCAACTAACCTAACAAGATGGAAGGCTGGCTTAATTAAGCCAGCGTTCCATCTTTGACTTGGAGCTCACCTTCTATGAGCTCTCGGTCGTCGCTGTACCCACTCCGAGACCAGTATCCACGAAATTTCCTTGCCTTAAGGTTTTTGGTTCTCGGAATGGTTCATTGGTACTTTTATGCAGTGTTGCCGAAATAAACTCCTGCATGAAAGAAAAAAAAAAGATTAGCGAAATGTACAAAATACATCTGGATATAAAAAACCGGTGGCTATTTTCCGGCAACTGCTTTGTTCGGTTGCCATTTTCGAGAAACTGCTAAGATCGACGGCAAATATCCAGGAACTGCTCTGTTCGGTGGCAGATAGTTCGCATTCCTTCCTTCTCTTCTTCCTCGTTCCACCCCAATCCCCCACCCGCCATGGACGACCGCAACAGAACAACAGAGACAACTACCGTCCGTACCCACGGCACCGTTCTGGAGGTGGTGTACACGAACGAGGAGCATACCGTGGAGCGGATCCTCGACAAGTACGAGGAATGGCTAGCAGAGGAGAAGCATCGGTTCATCGGCCTTGACATCGAGTACACCCGTAATCGTTGGCACATGTCTATCCTGCAACTCGCCATGCGCCAGCATGTCCTCGTGTTCCACTGGTGCAAGTCCAAGAAGAATTGTCCAGAGTTGGGCAAATTCTTTGAACGCAAGAATATCACCTTCGCAAGCGTGGACATCACCAACGACAGCAAGGTGCTTTCTTCTGCCGGCTTCCACATTCCACCGGAGTACTACGTGGACATCCAACTCGTATACAAAATCAAGGGTGGAGACGAGAGGGACGGAATGGGTGATCTAGCGGCAGACCTCATCGACAAATCATACGCCAACATGAAGAAGGAGTTCCCATCCAACCAGCACGATTTTTGGGAGTGGATGCCGCTGCACAAAGTTAACCTCGACTACGCAGCAATAGATGGGTACGTGACCTACGAGTTGTATCGCAAGATCCTAACCTTGAAGGACAGGCTACGTCCAACATGGCAGGAAATGCTCTGCCCTAGGTGCAAGAATGCCCTAGGTGAACTGCAATAGGCTTTGGATGTGGGTGTTTAACTAGTTTGTACAGTTGGTGCTTTAACAATAAGTGTTTGTAATTATCAGAACATGTATGTGTGAATTTGCACTAGGAATTTGTTTATGTGATGAAATGCTCATACGTAGAACCTAGTTCATCGGCATCACAGCCGGTCACAGAAAGATTTATACCTTTCACCCGGCGGGAGAGGAGGTGCAGGCCTCTGCCAGATGCCCTGAGATGCTACCAGCGCGCTGCGACGCAATCACCTCCTCCTCCTTCTCCTTCGTCGACATCCACCTCCTCCTCCTTCTCCAGATCAGACACCACCTACAGATCCTCCACCACCTCCAGATCGGCCACTTCCTCCTCCAGATCAGCCACTTCCTCCTCCAGAAGGGTTTCTGCTGGTAGATCCGCCGGAGGTGCTGCACCACCACCTCATGAATGACCTCCTCCACATCGGCCTGGCTCAGAAGAAGTCGGGCATCACCGGAGGAGGAGGGCGTCAGATGGTGGCGCTGCCGCATCATTAGCGGACGCATGGCCGCCTCCAGATCGACCTTCCCCTCACGAAGGGCTGCCGCTAGAACGGTGCTGCCGCGGCGGCTAGAGCCGCGGCCGCGATGGCCGGATCTAAAAGCGCCGACAGAGGAAGCCATTAGAGAGAGTGAGGAGAGTTGAAAGCCACAGTGTGCGGCGGCTAGGGTTGGAAGAGACACAAGTGAGAGAGTGATAATGAGACCGAGCCGGCAGTATATATAAGCGCCACATTGGCAACGGACATTTTATATAACCGTTTCCATTGATTTTACACCAGCGAGAGACCACTTAGCAGCTAGTGCTACTACATACGGACTTGATAATGAAGTAAACGATTACATATATGCTACTACTAGCTAATGCTACTACTAGCAGCTGCTGATGAAGACTCGGGCTCGTCGTCGCTGTACACGAGTGCGTCCCTCCGGCATAAGGTACCGTCGAAGATCTTGATGAAGAACCCGTTGTCGCCGTCGAACTCGAAGCACAAAAAGTGCCCCTGCTCAAGCTTGTACGCTTGGGCGAATGACTTCCATCCCTGGCCGAGGTACAAATTCCCCCGGCACTCACGGCCGTCTTCACCGCCCAGCTGCCGTTCTCGCAGTCCTCCATCTTCAGATGCATGGTAGCTGCCACCATGCCTTGGAGCTTCTCTGCGAACGCCCTCGGGAGCCTCAGGCGGCTCTCGATGCCCTTGTACAGGATAACCAAGAACTCAAAGCCGCGCAGCTCCAGGGACATGTCTTCAGAGGACGGTGAGGGCGACACCGACGGCGTGGTGCGGCTGCGCCCCCTACCACGGCCGCGCCCTCGTCCACGGCCGCGACCGCTGATGGTACCTCTCACCGGGGACATGTCTTCAGAGGACGGTGAGGGCGACACCGACGGCATGGCATTGCCGCTGCGCCCCCTACCACGGCCTCGCCCTCGTCCACGGCCGCGACCGCTGCTGGTACCTCTCGCCATGGATTTGGATGGAGGGGATCTGGCGAAGTTTGAATAACTATAGGCGATGGACTGGGGCTTCAAAGAGACCGCTGCCTGGTACCTCTCGCCATTTATACTCGCGGGTCTGCTCCGCCCACCTCCCCATCTACCCATTCGCTAGCCTCCATGTATCAACATTTTCAACGGTTGGAAATTTCTATCCGTTACCATAGAGGCAAATATTGGAAACGGACAATTTTATTAACCGTTGCCAATATAATAGGTGACGGAGATTGGAAAGGGTCCGTTGCCAATGTAGGCGGGCCTGGTCAGGTTTGTACGCACCGGCCGCGCGGAAAGCGCGATTCTCCGTCGCCTAACACCTGCCGTTTCCATAGAGGGGTATCCGATGTGTCGTTCTGTACTAGTGTGTGAGACATATGGATTTCTTATTATGTATGGTTGAGACTACATCATTTTGTGCTATGATCTCTATGGATATTTATCTACATTTATATGCACAAGGTATGGTTTTCATCTCGAGTCTCAACCTAATGTGTGATGTCTCTTTTGTGCAAATTAGTTCCTTCTTCATGTTAATATACCTTGTTGGAAAGTGTCTCTCTATATGTGTGTATGTGCATTCAAAGGCAAATTAATCATATGCACACATTTAGGGGGAGTGCTTTCCATTTTTCTTGAGAACATGATCTAGTTGTGGAATTTTATTGCAAATCCTAGTGTTGTCATCTAACACCAAAAAGGGGGAGATTGAAAGAGCATTTCGTGATCCCTTGTGTTTTGTGTGTTAGTTAACAACACTAGTGATGTTTTAATCAGGTGTTAAGTGATTCAGGTTTTGTCGCGTAAAACATGTGTGCATCAACACCAAAAAGGAAAAGAAGGTTTTGGAGACTTTCAGGCCGGAGTCTCCGGTCTTCTGGACCGGAGTCTCCGGACCCAGGGGATTTTGTCGAAGATAAGCAGCTTTGGTTCACTCCCTGGACATTGTCCGGAGTGTTGCCGGATTGTTGCCGGAGTGTGACCAGAGTCTCCGCCCCAGACCGGAGTCTCCGGTCCTTGGTCGAAAAGTCTCCGGCCCGAGCTGCTCGTTGCCAGAAGTGGTTCAGCCCCTAGAACCTGTCTGAAGACTTTCCGGAATGTTCCCGGAGTCTCCGGTGCCAAGGCCGGAGTCTCCGGTCACTCTGACCGGAGTCTCCGGTGTGAAGCTGTCTGCAACGGCTATAATGTTGGGGAGGGGTATAAATACCCCTCCACCTACCTCCAGCCAGCCAACTCGCCCACATTGAAGAACACCATTATTGCAAGCTCAAGAATCACTAGATCTCCCAATCCCTCCACCCAAACTCGTTGATCTTTGGAGGATTGAAGGAGAAGTCACGGATCTACATCTTCACCAAGCCAATTTACATTTCCCCCTCATTCACTTGAGGGACCATTTGCTAGGGTTTCCATTGGGAAAACCTAGCCTCTTGTTGTACTCACTTGTTATCTTTGTGACAGATTGTAGCTGTTCGGGAGCCCCCAATCCAGTTGTGGGTTGTGCCCCGGATCGTTGTTGTAAAGGCTCCGGACTCCGCCTTGAAGGTTTCCGATAGTTGAAGGTGAACCAAACCTTTGTGGTGCGGTTCATCGGAGAAGAAGGTGAAGCCTTTGTGGCTGTTGAACCATTGTGTTGGTTCACACCTCTCCAACGAGACGTACTCCCCTAAAAAGGAGGAACTCGGAAATACATCCGTGTCTCCGCGTGCTTTCACTTCGGTTACCTCTATCCTTCTTTACCGTCTTTACTTCGTGTACCGTGCTTAGTTGCTAGCTTGTCATATAGGTAAATTCACCGTAGTTGCATATCTAGAGAATTTACCTTTTGTGTCAAGCCTAATTTGAAAAAGAACTAAAATTTGAAGTAGCACCTATTCACCCCCCCCCCTCTAGGTGTCATACCGATCCTTTCAGTGGCGCCGCTGCTGCGCCGTCATCCTGTCCCGCCTCTAGAGGATGCGGTGGCAGAAATCTCGGCCTTGGGGCAGCGGCGGGACGACACGGCCGGCAGGGCTCAGTCGCCTTTTCTTCGGCAGGCGGAAGTCGACCGTCACGTATAGGTCGTGCCGCTTGAAAAGCCACGCCTCCTCGGTGTTGAGGCTGTGGCCGCGGTAGAACTCGTCGCCGGCATTCGAGCCACCGGCCTAGTCGTTGTTCGCCATCTGCAGTGGAGGGGGGAGAGGGAGCCGGAGCAAGTGCGGGGAGACGAGAGGAATACTGGTCGAAGCAGAAGCCCGCGACTATAAAAGGGGGCCAGTGGTCAGGCGAAGCGGCCGAGGCACCGCCGACATCAATGCCGGTGACGCGTAGGCAGGCCACACGGCGGCGCATGGGAAAGCTGCAGGCGTCTGGGAAACCGGCGAAGCATTAATCTGCTTGACCGGCCGCTGTGCCTCCCTCGTTTCACTTGGTAGGTGGGCTCCACCTGTCGAGGCGCTTGACCGACCATTGTCCGGCACCCCCGAGAGTGTAAGGACCCGTAGTTCAGAGATTAAAAAGGGGCTAAATAAAATTTGTGCATTTGCATAGCATGCATCTAAAAATCCAGGAAATTAAAAAACTTTTTCAACGAAGTCTTAGAGTGATTGACCAACACTCCAAAGAATAGTTGAGAATGCTCGTAGATGTCGAATAACTAAAAAACTTGGAACCAAAGTCGAGGTTTCGCTGATGTTGGTGAACTAGACTTAGTCATCAACGTTAGTGCGATAAACTTCAAATCTGATCTTATCTATACTCTCAAACATTTCTGATCACAAGTAAAAAAATACGACACTCTGTAAATCAAATAATGGTTATGAATTAAATCATTAAATTCCAACAACATCTATATATATGCTCATCATCTCAATACACCATCCACATTTGAGCATATGAGAATCTAATACACTAAGTGAACAACTTATTCACTTGTCATCTAAAATTGACATTTTATAATCACTACACATCGCTAATACAATTTGGGCATTCAACAACTAAGGTATCTTTAGATATAACAAAATGGAATAATAATCTGATATGATATTTACAAGATGAAATTGAATGAAAGGTTAAATCACATCATTTATCGAATAAGTACATATCTCAAAGGAAAGAAAGGGAGAAGTGCAAGTAAGAAGAATAAACGCCTAAACTAAATCTTAATCTTGATCTTCCTACTTTATCTAGACCATCTTATCTTCTTATCTCCCAATCTTCTCGAAGTCATTCTGCAAGAGAAGCAACCTAAGAAAGGAGGAGATACAACAAGAAGATTTTAGAGAAGGATTTCCAAGGATGGCATAGAAGTACTATGCCAATCCATCACTGAGAATTTGGAAACTCATAAGTCGTAATCTATTCTTATCAATCTCTCTAGGAACAGTGTGATATTCCAATGTTGGTGTTATATTGAAGTAGTTTGATAACAAGCTTCATGACCTTGTTAACAAATCATTTTTGTATGCTCAAACAATTGAATGTCATATACAAATAAACAGAAGGTCAGACAATCCAGTACATCTCAACCACTTGGATATGAGAAGTAATTTGGTGACAAGCCTTGCAACCTTGTTAACTAATTATTCTAATATGCATATGGCAAATGGATGTCATAAAATACACACACATTCTTCTATAACCAACTTAATTAAAGCTTTGCTAGGACTAAACTGGATGTCTTCACCACAAGGGTGTGGCAAGTGATGTTGGATACTGGATAAAGGACTTTAAGAAGTTGTCTTAAGTCCAGGTATTGACTAGAGGTGTCAATACCAAAGTAAAGAACACAATGGACTATGGATCATTTGGATCATATGGATTCAAGTAGGAAACTATGATACGATACAATCATGATCCAAACAAGAGAAAGAACAAAGATGAAAGAATACACCACATTATGACTTGGACAACATATTCAAGTTTCTATATAAGAGAGCTACATGGAGATTGTGGTGTTTTTCCAAGGATATGATTTCCAAGGAGAAAATAAAGCCAATTCATAAAGCCCACATAATCATCAACCATAAATAGAAATTACTTGAGTTAACTCTCATATTCATGTGAGTGGACAAGTCTCATAAGAGAGAAATCACAAGTTCATCCAGTGATGAGAGCCACTTGGCTTGATCAAGATCTCATTCTCAAGATGAGATGAATCTAGACATGTGGTAATTGGAACCACATGGACATATTGATAATCACTTGCATAAGCAACTTGTTTCCACCCACACAAAATCATTTGTTCTTCCAAGAAAGGATTGCATCAACCTTTTTGTCATGAGAATGAATTATGGAATCAAGAAAGATTCTGTTCACATCATTTTATCCATCTATCAAGCCATAAGACCTGAACTTAGGCAGAATATCTGTATTTAGTGCATCCTCGAACATCTGATCATGTTTTCACATGATTTAGTTGTTAGATATCACAAGTCAGAGCCACCGAGGTGATATATCGTGCTTGGAATAGATTTGAATTGAAATACTGTGCATACTCTTTGTAGGCACCACAGTAAGCAAATCATGCATATATATTGCTGGACAACAGCTTGGTGTTGCCCAGGAATTCATAAAGCACCAAAACACATGTTTGAATATTTATATTTATCTATATCTTGGAATCAAGTCATCAAATCATCTTTAGTAAATTAAAACGGCACATACTCATAACTAAACAACATTACCAAGTTGTATTTAGTGCATAACAAAAGTAGAAATCACAAGCTATACATTTTATAATAGAAATAAATCCAAATATGCTAAAATGCATTCCAAATGTTAAATGAATTCAAAATACTCAAAATATTCAAATTACAAGGTTGGATTAATCCTCCTTGTGAAATTCTAAACATTCCAGGACATTTCTATAAAATTTTATTTTACAAAAAGTCCCTCAAACAACTCAAAATAGGAACCAGGGGCCTGTTTAAACTGTTCTTGCTATTTCTTGGAAACCTAGGGGATTTTCTGCAAAAACAACAGAGTCGTCTTTGACCTCCTGACCTGGCCGTCGCCGTGTCCGCTCGTGCTCGTCCGTCGCCGCGGGTGCGCTGCGATGCGCGGTACCGACGTTATCCGTCGTTAAATAGCCGCCGGCGCCAACCTCGGAACCTTAGCCGCCATTCTTGCCCAAAACCCTAACCCTAGCCGCTCGGGTCGCCGCCGTGCATCGCCGATTCAACCTCGCCGTGCTTCCCCGAGATGCTGAGGAGGTTCTCCGTGCCGCACACATGCTCCTCGACGAGTGGTTCGTGCTGTGGAGCTCGGGAGGAGACGAATTGCTCCATCTTCTTCAACTCCTGCCGCCGGCTGTCGAGGAAGTTTCCGGCGCCGTCCGTGCTCGCCGTGCCTTGCCGAGCAGTCCATCGTGCTCGTGGTGATCATACGCTCCTACCCGTACCTTTAATTTGCTCCAATCCGTGCGGGTTACTAGTCGCGCCATGCGCCATCTCCGGCCGCCGCGGTTGCGTGTCGCCGGAGCTATTCCGGTGACCACTAGGTAGTGGCGCTGCCACCATATGGTCGCGTGCGTCCGTGCTAGTCTAGCAAAATCCCTATCGCGTTCTCGCTCGCTCGTGTTCTCGCTCGCTCGCGTTCGTCGATTCCTTGATCGACAGGGAGCTCAGCTCCATTGTTGGCGTCAGCATGACGTCAGCGAACCAATCATGATTTTTCCTGAAATTTCTTTTAAAATAAATAAATAAATAGATAGATATATGACATGTGGACCCGCATGTCCGATATTTAATAATTTAGGAAATTAGTTTTGATAATTATTAAAATTATGACAAGTGGGACCAACTCATTTTTAATAAATTCCAAAAATGGTTTAAATTGAATTTAAACTTTGGAAATTCAAAATTAAATCATCTTAAATCAGAAAAAACACAAATAATATACCAAAATGATCAGTAAATTGGGATATATCTGTTTGTATCAATAAATACTTGTTTTACTAAAATTGAATCACTCTAAAAATTGAATCAGTAAATTGGAAGCATTTCAACTTCATTAAATTGTTCCACATGCTTAAACTTCAAATTTGAAGATGCGTTTTAATCATGTCATGTATTTCGTTGTGTGTATTCTGAACATTCCATGTGTGAACATGAATAATCAATATTCCATTACATGGTTAATTAAAATGATAATTTACATAAGGAAAATAATTATTAAAGGATGTTTATTTAATCTAAAAAAATGAAGTTAGAAATATATAAAACTGTTATATTTATCTCAGGATCTTTATTAATTATTCCAAGTAAAAAAATGAATTCATTACAATATAAAATTTGATCACTATTATTATTACTAGGAAAAATGCCCGTGCGTTGCCACGGAGGAATATCAACTATTGTCGAAAAATGTCGGCGCAACCTAAATTTTAACCCAAAATTGACCAAGACATGGGGAAGGAAAAATCAATTTATTTTCAAATAAGCCAGTACAACCTAAATCTTGCCCTTACATTGATCGACCAGAAAAGCCTAGCCTCAGTTCGCCCTTTCGTTGCTAGCAAATATGTACGGGGAATTGTTACGGTTTGTATTTTGTTGAATTTTTTTCATAGAGAAATTAAGCAATGGAACATAAGATATTTTTTTGTTCAGCTCCTTGCAGATAATCAATATAAACAAAAAAACATGACAAATACTGAATATTCAGTACCTAAATGTGACAATGACTTATGAACGTGAGCTCTCTTTATACTTGCTGAAAAACGAATGCAAGCAACTGCTGCTTTCCATTTGTTCAGTTTCAGCGTATGCCTCCCTTTTTCAACTCTAAATCTCACTAATCACCCAAAAAAAAATCGTACGGCAGCTAACTATTTTAAATATTTAGCTCAAACATATGGCAATCAGGTCCAAAAGATTGAAGTACGAGGGATGATTGGAACGTGGCAGAGTAATGGGGCATGCTGAAAAAGATTGACTATCTTGCTCTGGATGGAGTACCGCGGTGCTAATCCCTGTGAGGCACGTGCATGGCTGGAATCTGACCGTGGTTCCGGGCCTCGATCCCCTTGCAGCACAGTATCTTACCTTGATGGCTTGATTAACCTCTATGCCTCAGTACTTAATACTCCAATCATCCGAGTACATGGTCATGATCCAAGCACAGGGAGCGAGATTAGATGCGATTTGACGGAAGGAGCATCGTCCACCTTGCGCGCTCGCCGTGCGACCCTTGACGAGCTGCAGGACTCAGCCATGGGGCCGCATCACAGGGCGACTACGCCGGCGACAACTCGATCCAATGGTTCCTTGGTTCTGTGTGGAACACGTGGTCTGCATGTTTATAGGTGATGAATCGATACGAGCCGAGCTGAATCCGGACACAACACATCAGATCCGCCAGTACAGTTTGAATACGATACGGCGATGTAGAAGACACAACGGCCATAGCAGTGGTGGGTAATTTGTGCGAACTTTAGGAGTATTTTTAACGACGTACGAGAAGAAGTCTTAATATTTTTATTATTACTAGTGAAAATGCCCGTGCGTTGCAACAGGTTGTGTTAGAAGCACGTTGATTTCCACCAAAATTTCAGTTCTCTTAGCTTTCCCACTATACAACAATTACTCACAAAAATAAACAAAATCTCGCTACTTACTCCCTACTTCTCTTTGTACATGTTTTATTATAGAAAAAGGAGCATCACGTCAGCCTCTGCGTTAAAATGATGCATGCAGTCTTTTCTCTTTGTACATGCCAGCCTCTGCGTTAAAATGATGCATGCAGTCTTTTCTATTTGCACATGTAATGCCTATCTAAAAGTATGTATTCATCGTACGGAGAATCACTTGTTAAATTACATGGAAAAACACGTGGCCGCTCCAGTCTTATGTCCAGTTTTATTATTCTTGAAAGGCAAATACAGATGCTCTATCATCGGCTTATTCTATTACGTACTATTAACCTATGCCAATTGTATGTAGACAAGCAAAGCTGCTGGAGGACTACTAAATGTAATTATGTGCAACTCTAGTTTTTGTTTTTTGAACAACGTGCAACTCTAGTTGATGTTCTATACTTTTGTTGCGTGAAGGTCGATATGAATCAGTAATACCCACGGAGTATATTTTTTCTAATCATGACGCTTTTATCTGATTTCATTCACAAAAAGTCAAAAGTATAACAAAAGCCGGCTACCCGAAAAATCTGATCGCAGCTCGCCGTAAACTCGGTCCGTTGTCCTCGTCCCAGGCCTCCGCGCAGTACTCGAGACCTCTAGTACATGAATGTCCACCGTTGCTGCTGTAGCCATCCGACACTCCGGAGTCCGACGCCACGACATCGTCTCCGCTCGACGTGCCTGGACGTCCGTTGCAACTTGACAGCCCTCGACGGCTCAGTGTTGGAGTAGCTATGTAGGTCAGTCATCTCTATGTACATGTACGTCTCCCGCTCTATGTTCTGTACGTTCTGTGCAATCTCCTCCTAGACCAACATGCTGATCCCCTTCTTCTGCACCCAGCAGTTTTGGTCTCGCCTACATTGTCGCCATTCTCGCTCCTCATTTTCCTTCGAAATTGCTCCTGCTGCTACATTTTGTGCTTGATGCTCGCAGCTCTTGACTCGCCTCCGTGGACTGAATCTTGGAAGCTCTGATATTGTTCTGCATGGTGACGACGACTGCTCAAGCGACGAATACTGGGACAAAACTTCTGCGTTTCGTTGGTAGAACCCACGCCAACTCTTTTCTCAAAATAGAGCAGCCCGCCCGAGGCCCTGTTGTACATGCTGACGCGAAGGCCAGCACCTGCTGGCACATGTAGGTGCCGAAGGACATGTGCACCTCGGAGTCGACCGGGAGAGCCCGACATACCCGGCCGGAACGACGCCATATCAGGCCTCCCCTGGAGCCGGGAGGCCACATCCTTGAGTGAGCACGCGAGGTTGTGGCCGAAAACAGGCCGAGCGGCGATTAAAGCATGCTCAGAGAAGATGAACACCTATCCTTCCCGACACGCACCTGAGCTTCTCGTGGAAGGCATGATCGACATCCAGGGACCAATACCAGCTGCCAGGTGTGCAACGGAACCGGGCCCAACTCCACAGATCACATCAGGATCTACGCAGCGACGACGGGCGCCGCGAGGCTGGTCTCCTGGGCATCTCATCGTCGGCTTCCCAAGTTAAGAAAACAGTGAAATGCTAGATTCATAATGTTTGTGTTTCTCCGTACATAATGAAAGATTTATTTTCTGACCAAGTGGAAACAGTAGCGTACCGAGCAATTATTAACAGGCAACAGATGGATTCATCTTTTTTTTCTGAACAAGGATGGATTCATCTTAGCTAGCCGAATCTGTTCTTCTCCAGTTTATCTCCATCGACACATCCGTCAGAGACACATGTGCAACGCCTACAGAGGAGGACCGGGTCAACAGAAATTTGACTTGTACTTCCATCGGTAGAAATTTGCACTGCCCAGGCTGCAAGGGGAGAGAGAGAGCAGGGGCGCGGGCTACCATGCGGAGCGGCTGGGGAGCGGCCTCGCAGGCTACCAGGCGGCGCCGGTCACCGGAGCACTACCGGAGGCAGCAGCTTGCGCACCTGATCGAGCGGGGCGTGGTGGCTCGGGAGCATATGGGCCAGGCCAACTCACGACAACGCAGATGGGCTGGAGCCGTCGACTTCGGCAAGCAGGCGAAGGTGGTCCGGCAGCCGCGGGAAGGGGCGCCGACCGTCAGGGCTGTTGATTCGGCTGCAGAGCTCGCTGGGCTGGTTTGCTGCTTGCGGCTGGCTGGTGCGGAGCAGTAGCTGTGTAGGCGGGTGGAGCAGCACCTTCGATTCCATGGCTGGTCAAGGGGACCGACGCCGTTGTGGGAGTCAGGCGGCAACGGAACGCCTGCCGGAGGAAGGAGCCCGGAGAGATTCACGGTCAACACCAGAGCTCGACCCGAAGGTGGCGCATACCCGCGCACTGCAGCCATGGCAGCAGGAATCCGGCGCGGCACGAAACTCTTCAGAGGCAGGACGGCGCGGGTTTCGCCGGAAGGGGAGAATCCAGGGCGGCGCGGCGCTCGCTGGCGACGGAGAATCTAGGGCGGCGCGAGATCCCGCCGGCCCCGGAGAAGCTGGGCGTCCCGAGGGGCCGCCGGAGGCGGAGAAGCTTGTCGGGGTGCGGGAAGATGCAGCGGCCGTGATGGGTCACGGGGCAGGGTTGCACGACGTCGGTTGGTGGGCGCCGGCTGCCCAAACCGCACCTCCCGCCGGCGGTGGGGCGGCAGCGCGGGACGGTGGCCGACGGCGACGTTGGCTCCTTCGCGCCGGCGGGCGAAGGAGGGGATTTCGTGCGAAGCGGTTTGAAACGAAAGGGTACAATGGCAACAGTGCGTGATATGTGAATTGGTGGGAGGGTAAAACCGGAAAATAAAATGACGTACGAGAAGAAGGCTTAATACTTTTATTATTAGGTATAGATTATCTTTAACAACTCAATAGGTTTTAAATTCTAATAATCTATACTATTATTAAAAGAGCAAACATGTTCGGCATACATTAAATCACAACCGTTCAATATTAGATCAATGATCCAGATCGCTCCAATGTTTGACAACTCAACATACCTTTTCAATTTCCTAGATATTACAAGGATTTTGCCACTGCCTAAAAAAAAGGCTCACCTCTCCACCCCCTGCCCCGCCACCTCCCACGCGACCAAGTCTGATCTGCATCCCCACCATCCTGCTGCCTCGGGCGCCTCCTCGAAGACCGACACAGAGTCTTCTGGATCACGGTGTCGAGAGAGTGGACCTCTGTCGTCTCCATGGCCTCCTCTATGGTTTCCGAAATCTGCAGGAGAGCAGGGGATCAGTCGGGATAGACAAGGACTATCCACCATGGGAGGCAGAAGGGCAGCCGGGAGGGGACTCGCTTGTTCACCCGGAAGACATCCGCCCACGCACGCTCAGCCCGCGTGGATTCTATGGCCGCACAACACAGAGACGGCGAGCGCAGAGGTCGTCCACTGCGCGACAAGTCGCCGGCGATGACGCGGAAGCCGGGGCCGTATACAAGACGGGGGCGGCGTCCGTGCTGGGCTGCTCGGCCTCCTTGACCTCTTCCGCGACGGCGCCTGAAGCCCATGTCGTCGCGCCACCACTTGACCAGCTGAGCAGCTGGGCACTCGATTCGGAGGGCCAATGCCGAAGCTGGTAATCGCGTCCTTCACGCTCGCCAGCGGTGGCATGACATGCTCAAGCAGCGCCATCACCCATCGCCGGTCAGTAGTCCATGCTATCCACTGCTGCTGATGGGTGCGTGCGTGCGTACGTATGTGCCCCATCCCCACGGATGGGTGCGAGCTAGCTGGTCGGTGCGGTGGAGGTGCCGGCGGACCATGCTGACGGCGTTTCCGGCGGCCAAGGCGTCGCGCAGGCGCCGAGCCTCGTCGAGTTTCAGAGCGTGCGCGTCGGCAACATCTGGTCGTCCTCCAAGCTTGACGCCGGCCGGCCGCGCGCCCGCTGGCCTCGAAGGCGCCATGTCCACGACCCAACTCCGGATGGCGACACGAAGGCCCGGTCCACCGCACAGGCGCTGATGGCGAACGGCGGGAATAAGTCGCCGAGCGCGCGACGAGCAGGCCCGAGCGCCCACAATCTGTTTGTGCAAATGCATGCTATTGTATGCACCTCAACATCTCTACTGGTAATCAAAAATTAACTCTTACATTTGTTCTGTGCAAATGCATGCTATTGTATGCACCTCAACATCTCTACTGGTAATCAAAAATTAACTCTCACATGTTCCGTGGCTGCATTCAGTTTTTGTTCTGCAACATACCAAAAGATGTTTTACTCTTTAGATTTGATATGTTCGTTGTTCAAACATGCACATAAGTTGGAACTTGGTTAATTCGTCTGTGCTCTCTCCACACTAGAATAATAGCCAAAACAATTGATTCCAGGCAAAGCTTCGATATCAGGACGTATTATACTCTTAGTGACATATGGTCTACCCTAGCGAGCTTCAGATTATATATAGCTTTGTCCAATATCAACTTATTTCCAGGCAATGCTTCTGTGTTGAAAGCTTATGTTTTTTCCTCAATATTCTACAAACAGGTTCGAGCAGAAAAGCCAAACCCAACATAATTTTTAATCCTTGCGTGAGCATTTAGATGTCAAACCTGGAGAAGTTGCTCATGCTGGGGATATCAGAAAAAGGATGTATGTGGAGCCAGAGATACATGCTCTGTGGCTTTGGGGCAGTGATGTTAGGTATTTCTATTTATCTACATTCCAACATTGACTAAATCAGATAAAACAATTCATCTCTAATTTTGTACATCTGATTTCAACTTAAAATAACTGCCAGTGCTGCATTTGAATTCTCTTATTGGCAAGGAGCAGCCGACACGTGTGTTTGATTCAGGTGCAAAAATATTACCTTTATACTAAATGGTTGATCTTTTCAGTCTGCCGTGAGTATTTTGTATCATGCTATTCAACGCACATATCACAAAATCAGCTTTAGATTGAATTAATGTTATCTAAATAGCATAATTAAATGGCTGCCCATATTTAGCAGTGATACTCTTTGGAAGGGAAAACAGTAAGGCGGCAATGGCGTATGAAGCACAAAATAATCTGACATGGTTTTCGTGAGAGAAAACGTCCATATTCATTAATGGTTGTTCTCATTATTGATAGGCTTCCAAAGTTTTGATATTTGTAATTGAGTTAATATCAACTGAGGCACGCAGAGTTAACAACTGTTTTGAAAATATTTTTTAATCATTTTCTATTATAGGCACCGAAGTCCTTTATGTTGATTTTATAAGAGTCGTCGCGGAATATTTTTGACCAAATATACAGACGTGCGTTGCACGTGCATGCGCACTATTACAATATAAAATTTGATCACTATTATTATTATTATTATCTTTAACAACTCAATAGGTTTTAAGTTCTAATAATGTTCATTTAAAGATAAAAAATTGAATCTTATTATAATATCTTTTATTTAAGTGTGATACTTAAATAAAAGATAAGCTTATAAGTGTATGTTCTTAATATATGATAATACCTCATTAATTAAATAAAAGTGATACTCACTTAAACCATGAAGAAATAACATTCTAAAACTAATCAATTAAATCTTATCAAATCCTTAAAATCTTAAACATTCACTAATCCCAACTCATGATCAACTTAAGCACTAATAACATCACCTGAAGGTGATAAAACAAGCTAAGCTAAGTTAATACGATGTTATCGGATTATCGTTTAAGACGAAGCTTACCTAGTTAAGCTTGGGACTGTTTGGGGTATTTTGCGATATGCATCTCATATTTATGCATAATAGCATCTTGCTAGAGTTTTCTGTAGTCCTTATGAGGATTACGTTGCTATTTTCAGAATTCGGGATTTTATCGCAAACCCTAGAACCCCGAAGGGTTTGAACTGCTATTTCTATCCAAGGCAAGTTCACTCTTGCTCATTTCCTTCTTGTAGTATTTTTATCAAATTACTTGCAAAGTACTATGGTTTATTATTTGCATGAAAAAGAAAAATCTATTTTCGAATGATGTGAATTGCTATATAAGATATTGTTGGCTGGCAATGGAACCACGGTTTGATGTTGTGGTGGAGGTTCTATTGTACGGGAAAGTATATATCTAGGGTTAATCACCCATGTCCCAGTGATCCTTACGTGCCGTATCGACAACATCAGTCAACAGACTCACTATGGATGGGCTCGTCAGAGGTTTCTTCCCTCGTTCGCATATCCTCGGCATACTATTACCTGGTTCAATCGGTTGCGGCGGATAACAACGTGGAAGCGCATACTCTTCCCACCTGACGGGGTGATTTGGAACAGGAGCTCAGGAGTGGTGACGGGCTATTGGTTTTTGTACCGGCCGGGTCATAAGGGGCGGATATGCGTTGTGCGGGGAAGCGACTCCACATGACTTGTTGCCCTGAGTTCTGGCTATAGCACACATGGTGTGCTGAGAGAGCATAAGGAGCCAGACTGCTGTTGGGTAAAGTGGTGCAGCTCTGCAGAGTTAAACAAAGAAATTGTGACTATCACATCCTTGTTCCAGGAGGGAACTACTGGTCGTGGCAGGAAAGGAATCCCATGTGATTCGCAAGACCCGTGGAGGCCGGGGGCATAGTTTTCTGAAAATAAAATGGACCTTTTCCTAAAAATGTTTTACAAAACCTGCATATTCATCTATGACTTTTGGTCTAGATGGTAGGTACTAGGTAGTGCATAAAACACCTTATCTCCTATTATATGAACTTGCTGAGTAACGTTCGTGTTGCTCACCCTTTCCCTATTGACCCCCTGCTTAGACTTTTGGAACCAGCGAAGGAGTCGATAGTTATCCATGATGACGTCGAGCAGGTCTTCAATGAGGAGTTAAATCCATCGAGTGGAGTTTGAAGGAGTCAACCACTACTTTGTCAACGGAAGAACAACGACAACAGTGCAATGGTGTGCACGACGAACTCATTGCTAATAGAGGAGGCAACGTCTATTTGCGGAGAAGTACAACCATGGATAAAGATATTCCATGGGGAATAGATTAGGGTTGTGCCAACAGCAGTAGTGAATCATGAATTAGAGTTAGAGCTGATATCCAGCTTAGTGCTACGATTTGGATCTTCTTGTATTTCATTTGCAAGAGACTTGCTTCTATGTAAAGGAGGTTCTCGAGATTTTGTAATGAATAGTGTTATAATTCTATAGTGTTACCTTGAACCGGCTATGTTCCTGTTGTACTACTATGAATGAGGGATGTAATATTTACGGAAAGGTCCTTCCGTGAGTGTTATGTCAACGAATTATATACTACAACATGCAGTGGTGTGATGGGTCACCGCAGAGAGGGCCTCCAAAGTTGGGGGCCTTTACGACATTTTTTTCTCGGATTCGGATCGGAGCGGATAATAAACGGTTGCGGATTCGGTGGCGGATGTATATAATCACGAATTCGGAATGGAAACGGAGCGGATTCGGGGCGGAAATAAAATTAATCGGATCGGTACGCGCAATGTACATTATCAACCCATAAAACTAAACATATTCGCTGTACGACTTAATAACCTAACAAACTTGTATTCCATAGTTTGTACAATGATCATGTAAGTGAGTTGTTGTTCAACAGATGAACTCCACAACCCACTAACTACAAATTGTGCTTTATCAATTTAGACATTTCGGTAGAAAATTGGATTATTCAGATTATAACCATCGGATAATCCTTATTAATTTTCAGACAATTCATATTCGGATGTTATTTTTCATACCATATCCTATACGTATCCGGATGTTCAGTTCGAAATCGGATATCCTTATCCGTCGGGTTCTTTAAAACCGGATATGGATTTTTTTAAACGGATTCGGTCTGTTTCTGTATGCTCGCAAGTGTCGCAGTGGGATGAGGATTCTCATTGGACTTCGTTTCATGCTTGATTTGGGCTGGCCGAATTACAATTCTTCTTTAGTACAGCGGCTGGTCGGTCCATGTAATCTCCCATCGCCCATCGGGCAAGATTTAAGAGGGCCTCTACTACCACTCAACCAACCCATGTAGTAGCAAGCATTCAAAACCGGGCCGAAGCCTGTCAAAAATAAATAAATACCGGGCCGAAGTGCTTTCTTCCCAACGCCCGCAAGCTCGCCTGTGCGGAGTATAGCTGGCCAAACGGGCCGGCCCGAGGCACGCTTCATCTGGCACGGCCCAAGCACGGCCCGACCCGCGAGCCAACGTGTCGTGCCGGCACGAGGCCCACCCGTGCTCGTGCCCCAGCTCGGAGCTGGGCACGCGGGCTGGCCCGGCACGGCATGCTCCACACCCGTGCCAGGGGAAGCACGCTGCAGGCACGGCGCGGCACGCTCCACATCTTCTCTCTCCAACGCAGGTACCCTATCCTCTCATCTTCTTCTCCATCTGCACCACCAACCGCGAGCACCACCAAGGCAACAACCGCGCCGCCGGCCGCCTCCGCCGGCCGCCTCCGCCGGCTGACTCCCCATCCCGCCAGCGGGCGACGACCGCCTCCCCGTCCCGCCCGCGCTCGGAGGTGGCCTGCCGCCGCCGCTGCTCGCCGGCGAGGAGATTGTGGCGGCGGATCTCGTGGGCCGACCGTGCCGTGCCGGGCTGCCGTGCCCGTCGCGTGCCCTCGTGCCCGTGCCCGGGCGCGAAGCGCAGCACGCGTGCCGGCACGGCACGGCACGATTCGAGGCGTGCCGCTCGTGGGCCGTGCCGAGCAGGGCACGCGACGTGCCGTGCCGTGCGGCACGTTTGGCCAGCTAGCGGAGCGATCGACCACGAAGCGGCCAGCGAGGCTCCTCCGCTCCCCACCTTCTGACACACACACACACACGAACTCGCGTGCACGCAATGAGGCCCTTCCTGCTCACGCCGGTGGGCGCCTCGCCGTCAACGCTCTCGCGCCTGCTCCTCCCACTCCACCTACAAAACTGCCATGCTCACACCTGCCCCACCCCCAACGCGCGCCCCTCCTCGTCGCTCCTCCTCCGCCCTCGCCGACGCAGCGGCGGTCGCCTCTTCGCCTCCTCCCCGTCCCCTCAGGTCTGTCCGGCCTCTTCACCCGACGCCTGCAGCCTCGAATTCCACCGTTTGATGGGTGGTTTCGGACCAGGTGTTCGATGGAATGCCTCCCCCGCGGCGACTATGGCTTTGGCTGATGGCGTCCCGTGTTTTGCCTGCGTTGCAGATGGCTGCGCCTGCCGATGCCCCGGGAGGATCCGCGGACGCGTTCGAGGTCATCCGCGCTCACCAGGTGCGGCCCTCGGCATGTATTTGCTCACAATTGCTGGACGGCCTGTAAGACGAAAAATCGGGTGCAGTTTTCTGTCTGAAGTCAGATAGATTGGCTGCAGGACTAAACATTGTGCTGTGAAATAGGTTTACAGTTATTACCTTATAACTCAATTTTGACAATTAGTATGGCGAGGAGAAAACATATCATCAATAATAAACAACAACGTTCATTTGCTTTCCTTTCATTTACTTTGCAAGTTTTTTAGATGAACAGGCCCAATAGATGGAGATTGTGCTCTTTCCTTTCATTTGCTTTGCAAGTTTTGTTTGGTTCTGCAATAGTCTCTAAAGTGGCTATTGTTAAGTGATCTAGCTATTGTGTTAGAGTCACAGTGTTGGATGTTTGTGATGGATAGTTGCACCTGACCGAGACTCGGTTTTAGTTCTTATTTCATTGATGAAATCAGGATATATGCTCCTTTAATAAAAAAAACTGACCATTCACCAGGATAGTTGAACCTGACCAGGATTTAGTTTTAGTTTTGGCCTGTATTTGCTTGGAGATCATGTAGCTTGTTATAATATAAGGATGTTTGGCCTGTAAGATGAAAAAATCGGGTGCGGTTTTTTGTCAGAAGTCAGATAGACTTGCAGCAAGACTAAACATTGTACTGTGAAATAGATTTTAAATTATTACTTATAACTATTTTTTTGACAATTAGTATGGGGAGGAGAAAACATATCATCGGTAATAAACAACGTTATGCCGGGTTTTCTCAACAATAGTCCCAAATATTCCATTGTCGTGGGAGTTCTTTCTACTATCTGATAATTCATCAAGTGGTTGACTGAAGTTTGGCTGGCACCCGGTGACTAGAAGGCTGGTAGATAGATGAAGGAGATCGTGCTCTTTCCTTTGCTTTGCAAGTTTTGTTTGGTTCTTTAATAGTCTCTAAAGTGGCTTTTGTTAAGTGATCTAGCTAGTGTGCTAGAATCACTGTGTGGGATGGATAGTTGAACCTGACTAAGACTCGGTTTTAGTTCTTCCTTTAATAAACAAAAACTGACCATTCATCTGTATTCTCTACCTCAACCAACGTCAGCTGACTTCAAAAATATGATCTTGACGCCCCTATTAGATAGTTGAAAGCTTGTAGAACAAATACGTGTAACATCTATGACAGCTCTGAACAAATATCTTAGCTATCAAGTCCAAAAGTTTTCTTAATTTTAATTAAGAGTACTCCGAAAAAATGTAGGTTTTAATGTTTCGCCTTCTCAAGATCTTTCTTTTATTCACTCTATATCATCATAATTATAGGCAAAAGCTGCCCGGCTTCCTCCTGTTGAAGAAATACGAACTATTCTGGATCTAAGTGTCAGAGGTGTTCTGTCTACCCATTCCCAGGTATGCTAGAAGTATTCATGTATTTGGATTGTTAGTTGATAAACATTTTGCCAGTCTTTTCCTGGGTCTATCTTTTTAGAATTTTATTGAAGCTGGTAGCACGGATTGCCATGTGGATATGTGAAGAGTGAACCAGTCCTGTTTCCACAAAGAGCTTGTCTTAATTATTGGAACTTACTATTTTTTAAACTGCTTGATAACTCCACCTTTCATTTTTCACCGAATTGTGGCATGTGCTTGGCCAATACCTCTCGCATATTTAGTACATTATGGTATGTAGTTTTGAACCATGTCATAGGGTTGTCTCCTTCAAGTATCTACCCTTTCTGTTCGTGAATCGCAAAAGAAAACTTTAATTTTTTTCTATCTTTTTCTGTTGCCAATTAGTTGATTACAGGAAAGTTAGTTTAGAGCTTTAGAAGTATAAAGGAGGTATGAGTGCAGAGTTTTACATGGAGCATGTATAACATGTCATTCTTATTGCAGGAACATGTGGGCTATCCATCGGGTTCAATGGTTGATTTTGCATGTGATCAAGATGGTTCCCCCATATTAGCAGTGAGTAGCTTAGCAGTTCACTCAAAGGTAAGATAGTCTTGTGCTCTCATTATTCTGTATACATTTAAAACTACCTGTTGATACCGTCTGGCATGAATGGAGGCTTTACGCATCTGGTGACTTTACTCAAACACACATGATAATACTGACACTGGAAGGAATACTAGTACATAAATGTGGACATAAAAGGAAAAAATATATAGACATAAAAAAAGTAAATCTGATGGCCAGTGTTCTGTCAAAAAAATAAGGTGCTGCTCTAAATATACTAAACTCAAGCCTCTGTAGTTCATTTCATAATTCCATTGTTCTTTTTTCTTGCCACCATATTGCAGAATCTCTCGGAAAGTACTAAGTGCTCTCTTCTGGTTGCCAAAGACCCAGAGGACAGAACAGATACTGTAATCACTGTATATGGCGATGCTACACCTGTAATTCCCTCCCGTGACTGCCCCTTATTTTAGTCTGCACAGCACATGTTACCTGATAATTTAGTGTTTGCTCACTTCTTATTTGGTGCTCTATTCCGAAGGTTTCCGATGAAGAAAAAGATGCAGTGAGAACTGCATACTTAAGGAGACACCCTGAGGCATTTTGGGTATGTTTGCTAAATACCGTACTGTTTCTAGAGTAATTTGAGAATATCTCATTTAGTACTAATCTCTGATGAAATTTTTCGAAATCAAGGTTGACTTTGGTGACTTCCGTTTTCTGCACATCAAACCAAAAGCTGTCCGTTATGTGTCTGGGGTTGCAACAGCTCTCCTTGGCTCCGGAGGTTTGTGACCCGCCCTTTTGAAGTTCCTAGTTAAAACATGACATTTAGAAACCTGCAAGCCTATCCGTTTACAAGAATCAGTAGCTCAAGCTCTAATAAACTGTTCATTCGTATTTTAGTTGCTGTGTAATGTTCCTGTGACGCTCATCTTATGCTCATATAGTTAGTTTGTTACCTAAAGCTCAAGCCCTGTTAATGCAAAATACAATATGATTTGGTGATGATGGTGTCTGTGATAATATTCTGTTCTCTACATTGCCAGAATTTAGTGCTGATGAGTTCAAGGAAGCAAAAGTGGATCCTATATCGCAATTCTCCACTCCTATTACAGTATGTTTTTATATTTTGTTGAATTCGTAGTAAATCTATTAAAGTTCATTATGCTCAAGTTTAGCTGTATGTATTCCTCAGGGCCACATGAATAAGGATCATGCCGATGAAACAAAGCTCATTGTGCAACACTCAACCAATGTTAAGGCAAGTGTAATATAGAGCCTACTTACATCGTGTTTGTTAGCTAAATAAAATGGTGTTTGGTCATGAACGTAACTCTGCAAGATACAGTATACTATAAAGCTAGCCGTACCTATATTTGTTTCTGAGACAGTTATACTATTACTATGTGTGTTCTGTTCGTTTCGTCTTCAGTTTCTTTCTGTTACCAAATAACTAGTATTTTAGTTAAGTATGTTTAGTCTGAAATTTTATTTGAAAAGGGAATGTTTTAGTTCAAACATATATTCCTACATCTTTCCCCAACATAAGCTTAAAAGATGCAAAAGTCATGTGGAGCTATGCAAGTCTTGACTCAGGAAAACAGCTGCACATTTAAACCTTATAAAGCTAGTTTACCAGTGACAAAATCAACTAGTTTTATATGTAACTGATATCTCTCTTCATCTGCTTAGTCTCTTGGGCACCATGAAAGTATGCTGAGTCTGCAACACGACCAACTGGGTGCAGACTTTAAATTGCTAGATATTTAAGGTTGTCACTGTTATGGATGCAACTTGTCTATATTGATAAGCCCATAGGGCATATATATATATATATATATATATATTACACATGACTTGGAATAGAAGAAGGAAATCTAGACTAATACGGACTCGTAAACCAATACTAATACTACTTAACAGTCACTTGTCAGTGCTAACTACTCCCTCCGTTCTAACTTAATTGACTTGCTATACACCACATGTGGATGTATCTAGACATGTTACATCCACATGTGGTGCATGGCAAATCAATTAAATTGAACGGAGGGAGTAGTACAGTAACTACTAACACATCTATGCTTTGTATCACTCTTATATTATCTAGATTTTCACTCTTTAATACTTATATGAAAATTTTAAAATTTTCATTTCAGTATATTGATGGATGACAAATATAAGCTATTGCAGGTGGATTTTGCTGATATGCTGGATGTGGATAGCCTTGGTATCAATGTGAAGGTAACAACTCTATGAAGGATGTTTTTTTTAAATGAAGACCAAACGGCGGACAAGTCTTGTTTTACTGTTCTTAATGCTCCGGCGATTCCAGCTACATGTGAAAGCATAAAAGAAAAACAGCCAAAACTAACCCCACCACCTCCTCCCTTAAAACAAAGCTAGGAACTGAAATCATTACGGCGAAAGGCTCTCTCAGCAGCGAAGTACAGACCAGCTAACTGATGGATAAGTCTCTGTACTATGGTCTTTGTGGGGTTGCAGCACATGGTCCTTGTGTCAAGGACAGGTTGCAGTTCGGATAGAGCATCAAGGACTTGCAGTTAGGAGGACTGGCAGTTAGGATAGCACCACCCTTGACTAGCTTTTAGACTAGCATCTTAGACTAGCATCTAGCATATTCGTGGCTGGCTAGCAGCCTATAAGTATGTAACCCCAACCCCTCAGGTTGGCATGACATTGTGTGAGAAATAAACCAACGAAAATTGCCCCAACTCTCCTAGTGCCATCCTCTCTCAATGAGAGTAAGTCTGAAACAACTATCA
Source organism: Poa pratensis (assembly GCA_947311845.1). Classification (NCBI taxonomy): domain Eukaryota; kingdom Viridiplantae; phylum Streptophyta; class Magnoliopsida; order Poales; family Poaceae; genus Poa; species Poa pratensis. Next base: position 116,174,613 of record CAMZMU010000107.1, on the reverse strand, counting down.
AGTGGTATCAGAGCCAAGTTATCTTGTAGCCTGAGCATTTCCTGTTCACCCCTTTCTCCGAGAGCTGAGCAGCCCCAGCCGGTAGTAGCAGTTGCTCCGACTGTCCCTGGTTACTTCCCTCCCTCCGGGTTGTCGAGCAGCAGCTCATCAGAGAGAGCTCTCTCTCCACGCAACAGCCCCCCAACGAGCCATGTCCACAGGCCACTCTCAGCACACGGCTACCTCGAGTACACGGCGTCGGCAGGAGGCCGAACTCGCCGAGGCAGAGGAGCGTGAGCGAGTGACTGCGGCAACCGCTGCGGCGGCGGCAAGGGCGTCGAGGCTGGCAGCGGGAGCTGGCAGCAGCCAGAGCGGAGGTAGAAGCAGCAGCGACGGCGGAGGCAGCACGTGAGGCTGCAGCGGAGGCTGAGGCGCTGCGCGGCAGCGCCAAGAGCTCCGTGTCCGCTGATGGCAGCGTCGACGCAGACCGCGACGACGCGGCGCAAGAGCGGGCGGCACAGTGGGCAGCCGAGCACGCTCGCGGTGGCGCCAGAGGAGGCGCGCACGGCGACGGCGGCTGGGACGACCAAGGCCGAGGCCTCTATGGGGTCCGGACTGTGGTCAGGGACGTTGGTCCCGGTGTTGGGTGGCCTACCCTCACCAAAACCAACTACGTCGAGTGGGCCGCGATCATGAGGATCAGGCTCCAGGTGCGGCACATGTGGGAGGGTCCAGGAAGGCGCCGTCGACCACATGAGGATCGACGGGCGCTGGACGCCCTCATCGCCGCAGTCCCGCCGAGATGCAGTTCTCGCTTTCCAACAAGCGGACTGCCAAGGAGGCGTGGGACGCCATCGCCGCGGCACGCATCGGCAGCGACCGTGCCCGCAAGTCCACTGCAGGCACTTCGCAAGGAGTGGGAGAACCTGGCCTTCAAGCCAGGTGAGGACGTTGATGACTTTGCTCTCCGTCTCAACACTCTGTTGCAGAAGATGGTGCAGTTCGGCGATGCCACCTACACGAGGAGAGAGCTGTCGAGAAGCTCTTCCGGTGCATCCCCGAGAAGTACAAGCAGATGGCTCGCTCGATCGAGTCCCTGCTGGACCTCTCCACGATGACGATCGAGGAGGCGATAGGTCGCCTCAAGGTCGTCGACACCGACGAGCCACAGTCTCTCTCGGGGCCCATCACCACCGGCGGCAAGCTGCTCCTGTCTCGGGAGCAGTGGGACGCCGGCCACGGTGACGGGAAGAAGGGGGAGCCTTCTTCCACAACAGCAGCCGCAGGCGTGGCAGGCCGCGCCGAGACTACCAGGCCAGGGCACGGTGATGCCCGCGGAGGCGCCCGGGGAGGCGCCGCCGGCAGGCCCCAGCCGGCACAAGACGACGGCTGCCGCAACTGCGGCCTTGGCCATTGGGCCAAGGAGTGCCGACAGCCACGACGTGGCCAGGCCCACGTCGCACAGGCTGCGGAGGAGCAACGTGGCCAGGCCCACGTCGCACAGGCTGCGGAGGAGGAGCCAGCCCTGTTCATGACGCACGCAAGCGTCGAACTACCTGCTGGCACCGACCGCAGCGGCTCTCCTCCACCTTGACGAGCCAAAGGCGCACGCCCTCCTTGGCGATGGCTCCGGCAAGGACAAGACTGGCGGGTGGTGCCTCGACACCGGCGCCACCCACCACATGACCGGTCGACGGAGTTCTTCGCCGAGCTCGACTCCGACGTACGAGGCTCCGTCAAGTTCGGGGATGCCTCCGCCGTAGAGATCAAGGGCGTCGGCTCCGTCATCTTCATCGCCAAGACCGGAGAGCACCGGCTGCTCACCGGTGTCTACTACATCCCCGCGCTGAGGAACTCCATCATCAGCCTGGGACAGCTGGACGAGAACGGCTCGCGTGTGCTGATCGAGCATGGGATCCTACGCATCTGGGATCGCCATCATCGCCTTCTTGCTAAGGTAACCAGAGGCGCAAACCGGCTCTACGTCCTTGATGTGCAGGTGGCACAACCCATCTGTCTCGCTGCTCGTCGGGATGACGAGGCGTGGCAGTGGCATGAGCGCTTCGGGCATCTTCACTTTGAGGCCCTGAAGCGGCTCAGTGCCAAGGAGATGGTGCGAGGCCTGCCATGCCTCGACCATGTGGAGCAGTTCTGCGACGTCTGTGTGTTGACGAAGCACAGACGACTCCCTTTCCCCAGCGGCGAGTTTCAGAGCTAAGGAGAAGCTCGAGCTCGTGCACGGGGATCTGTGTGGCCCGGTGACACCAGCCACACCAGGAGGACGACGCTACTTCTGCTGCTGTCGACGATCTCTCCCGCTACATGTGGGTGGTGATCCTTGGCAGCAAGGGGGAGGCAGCGGGCGCCATCAGGCGCGCGCAGGTTGCTGCAGAGGCGGAGTGCGGCCGCAAGCTGCGTGTGCTGCGCACCGACAACGGCGGCGAATTCACAGCAGCTGAGTTCGCGTCGTACTGCGCTGATACAGGCATCCAGCGCCACTACTCCGCGCCGTACAGCCCACAGCAGAACGGCGTCGTCGAGCGGCGCAACCAGACGGTTGTGGGGATGACTCGGGCCCTCCTCAAGCAGAGAGGGATGCCGGCTGTTTTCTGGGGAGAGGCGGTGCTGACAGCCGTCTACATCCTCAACCGCTCGCCTACCAAGGCGCTCGACGGCAGGACGCCGTATGAGGCTTGGCATGGGCGGAAGCCGGCAGTCTCCCACCTGCGGGTCTTCGGCTGCCTCGCGTTCGCCAAGGAGCTTGGTCACATCGGCAAGCTCGATGACAGGAGCACTCCGGAGTGTTCATCGGCTACTCGGAGGGCTCGAAGGCCTACCGCATCCTCGACCCAAAGACACAGCGTGTGCCACGGCGCGAGACGTCGTGTTCGACGAAGGGCGAGGATGGGCGTGGGGTAAGGCGGTGGACGACGGCTCGACTCCGACGTGCGACGACTTCACCATCGAGTACGTCCACTTCGAGGAGGCCGGGGGAGTAGGCAGCTCCTCGCTGAGCACGTCTACTTCAGCCCCCAAGTCCCCATCGACCCCGGTGTTAGCTACACCGGCACCACAGCCGGCAACGCCACGCACTCCAGCACCAGCAGCCACTCCTCCGGGCGCGTCTACACCAGCTCACTCCGAGCACAACCCGGTGGAGTTCGCTTCCCGCTCTCTCACGACGAGGAGCGTCGACGCGTATCATGACGACGAGCCGCTGCGGTACCGGACGATGGAGAACCTCTCGGTGACCAGCCGGTGCCGGGCTGGTGCCACGTGACCTGGAGGCGCAGCTGCAGCTTGCGCGTGATGACGGTGAGCCTCAGTCTTTTGCAGAGGCTGAAAGAGACGCGGCATTGCCGCGATGCAATGGAGATGGATGCGGTCAAGGAGAACCGCACCTGGGAGCTTGCTGATCTCCCTCGTGGTCATCGCGCGATCACCCTTAAATGGGTGTTCAAGCTGAAGAGGGATGAGGCCGGCGCCATCGTCAAGCACAAGGCTCGCTTGGTGGCGCGAGGTTTCTTGCAGCAGGAGGGGGTCGACTTCGACGACGCCTTCGCTCCGTGGCACGGATGGAGTCCGTGCGACTCCTCCTTGCACTAGCTGCCCAGGAGGGCTGGCGTCCACCACATGGACGTCAAGTCGGCCTTCCTCAACGGCGACTTGAAGGAGGAGGTCTACGTGCAGCAGCCGCCGGGGTTCACGATCCCGGCCAGGAGGGCAAGGTACTTCGCCTGCACAAGGCTCTCTATGGCCTCCGGCAGGCACCAAGGGCGTGGAATGCCAAGCTGGACTCCACGCTGAAGACGATGGGCTTCGAGCAAAGCCCGCACGAGGCGGCCGTCTACCGACGGGGCAGTGGAGGAAATGCCCTGTTGGTGGGCGTCTATGTCGACGACTTGGTGATCACCGGCATCAAGGATGCAGAGGTGGCTGCGTTCAAGGAGGAGATGAAGGCCGCCTTCCAGATGAGTGATCTGGGGCTCCTCTCCTTCTATCTGGGGATCGAGGTGCACCAGGACACTCCGGGATCACGCTTCGACAGACCGCCTACGCCAAGCGCATCGTTGAGCTAGCTGGGCTCACCGACTGCAACCCAGCCTCTCTCCGATGGAGGAGAGGCTGAAACTGAGCCGCGACAGCAAGACGAAGGAAGTGGACGCTACACAGTACCAGCGTCTTGTGGGGAGCCTTCGCTACCTCGCCCACACTCGGCCGGACTTGGCGTTCTCCGTCGGCTACGTTAGTCGGTTCATGCAGCGACCGACGACGGAGCACGAGCAGGCTGTGAAAAGGATCATCCGCTATGTTGCGGGGACTCTTGATCACGGCCTTCACTACCCTAGGTGTCCTGGGGCTGCAGACTTCGTCGGGTACAGCGACAGCGACCACGCCGGCGACATCGACACCAGCAAGAGCACAAGCGGGATCTCTTCTTCCTCGGCAAGTGCCTTGTGAGCTGGCAGTCTGTCAAGCAACAGGTGGTTGCCTTGTCTAGCTGCGAGGCTGAATACATAGCAGCCTCCACCGCCTGCACTCAGGCGCTCTGGCTCGCTCGACTGCTTGGTGATCTCCTCGGCCGAGACACTAGAGCAGTGCAGCTCATGGTGGACAGCAAGTCTGCTCTGGCCCTGGCAAAGAACCCCGTTTTCCACGAACGGAGCAAGCACATCCGGCTGAGGCATCATTTCATGAGGCTGCTTGGAGGAAGGGAGCATCAAGGCGAGCTACATCAACACCACGGATCTGCTCACCAAGCCTCTTGGGAGGATCAAGTTCCTTGAACTCTGCTCCAAGATCGGGATGGTTCAGCCCTCCCACAAGACGACGCACAAGACTTAGGGGGAGAATGATGGATAAGTCTCTGTACTATGGTCTTTGTGGGGTTGCAGCACATGGTCCTTGTGTCAAGGACAGGTTGCAGTTAGGATAGAGCATCAAGGACTGGCAGTTAGGATAGCACCACCCTTGACTAGCTTTTAGACTAGCATCTAGCATATTCGTGGCTGGCTAGCAGCCTATAAGTATGTAACCCCAACCCCTCAGGTTGGCAATGACATTGTGTGAGAAATAAACTAACGAAAATTGCCCCAACTCTCCTAGTGCCATCCTCTCTCAATGAGAGTAAGTCTGAAACAACTATCACTAACAACATAGACCAAAGAACCCAAACAAACCATTTATTTTATCCTCTTGCCATTGTCCAGAACCATGCCCAGCATCTTCTCTACTCTATCCTCCAGGGCTCACCTACGCTTTGCGGGGAGCATCATGTTCCACTGCTAAAGTAAAGCAGAAGCTTTAAACATGTTAGCATGAGATGATGTGCAGATTTTTCTCTCAAAAAACCGCATCATTCATGAGGTCCAGATCGCCCATGCAATCGCCAATAATATCAAATCTAAAAAGTTATCCTTGTGACCTGGGGCTCCAAGTCCACAACTAAAGAGCCCCTGCATACAAGTTAAGTCCCTGGTTAATTTAAAGCCATCGCCACACAGCCTCACTTAACCTGGGACAGAGGCAGCCGAATAAAAGATGATTCATAGATTCTAAATCCCCGCAAAATCTACACCATCTCTCCCCGGCCACCCCTTCTTCTGATTTCCTCCATAACTTGAATCCTCCCGAACACACATCCAAGTAAAAAAATGTTGTTTCAGGGCAAAGTGAGATTTCCACATATTAAGCATCCTTTGGTCCCTCAGCCCTGGATCAAGAATCAGGTTGTAGAGTGATTCAGCTGATCACATTTGCTGATCACGTGACGTGAGTTTGAGTCCCGACACCAACCCAGCAAGATCACGCTTGATCCCAAGGTCCTCGGCCCAGAAAGATCGGCTACAAGTGAGGTTACATGCTCCACCCACTAAAGTTTGCCTCACCGTGACATCCTGCTGGTCACAGCAGTTGAAAAGGGTTTGAAAGCTGATGCGAAGGGGCACCTCAGATGCCCAGCAGTCATGCCAAAAACTAACCGCTCATCCATCTTAAAACAGTGCTTTATTGCGTGCAGCCCTTTCTAAAACTAAGACGCCTCTGCCGACTCAGATTGGAAGAAACCACCATCCTCCATATATTTCTTCCTAAGTAGCCTACAGCTCAAATCTTGTGACACTGACTCAATCCTCACGATCCATTTGGCCAGCAACGAGATATTTCTAGTCTTGCTGTCAATAAAACCTAGGCCACCAAACTCTTTCGGACGTCGCAAGGCAACCCAACTGACCATATGATATTTCCTGGCTTCGAAGACACCTTCCCAATAAAACCTGGCCCTCACCATACTGAACTTACGGTGAGTACCATCGGTCAACAGAACCCCATCACATACGACGGCCTGTTGTCAAGGCAGGAGTCGATAAGAATGGTTTGCCCTCCGGATGATAACTGTGCACCTAGCCAGTTACCTGACCGCTTGATACCATTATTGACCACGAGCTTGTTGGATGAAATAGGAACCCCTAGGTAGGTGAGGGGAAAATACCCCACCAAACAGTTAAAACGTTCCGCCATTCTTTGCTGTTCCTCCTCATCCACGCCCAGCACAAAGATCTCACTTTTGTGAAGATTGATTTTCATCCCCGACATCTTCTCGTAGCACATCAACAGAAGCTTCACTGTTTCTGGCTCAAAGAAAAGCACAGTGCCGTCTGTGTACTGAAGATGGGATAGTCCACCCTCCACCAAGTAGGAGAGCAAACCACCACATGTCCTTTCTCTTTAATTGCCGAAAACATTGCCCCCAAGGCATCGGCTACTATGTTGAACCGAACGGGGGAGAGCGGATCCCCTTCTCGCAATTCTTTGTATGTACGGAAATAGTTTCCATACTCCCTGTTGAGATTTATCCGCACCCTGCCCATTTCAACTGTTAAGGCAACCCACTCGATCCACCGCTGGCAGAAGCTCTTTTTCGCTAGCACATCCTTGAAAAGACCCAATGAACCCTATCATAGGCCTTTTTAAAATCGAGCTTAAGCACGAGCCCCTTGGATCTAGTTGCTTTCAGCTCATGGAGGACTTCGTGCAGCACAGCCACTCCGTCCAAAATGTTCTGACCAGGAACAAAGGCCGGGCGTTTGATAAGATTTTGCTTGCTACCACCGTCAGCCTCCTTGTCAAATATTTGGTAATTATCTTAAAGATGACGTTCAACGGGCAAATAGGTCTATACTGTCACATTGGTAATTATCTTAAAGATGATGTTCAGTATTTTGGTAATTATCTTAAAGATGACGTTCAACAGGCAACAGCCTCCTTGTCTTAAACCTTTGATTCAAAGGAATTGTGTAGGATGTTTGGAGGATTTGGATCCTTATGATTTTTCCTTATAAAGATCGTTTGACTCAAAGGATTACAATCCTTTGGAATTCCTACAACGGATTCCTTGCACTCTATTTTGAAGGAAAATTTTCCTCCACTCCAACCTCTTTTTACAATTCCTTTGTGTCATGTCTAGTTGAATCCTGTATGAAGAGCAATTGTCTGATTGTGGTGAAGGAATTTTCCATGAGGTTTAACCTAATGTTTTTTTCCTATGAACTTTGTACTACAAGATTCCTATGGGATATGATCCTTTGAATCAAATAGTTGTTGTAGGAAAAATTCATTAGGATCTCAATCCTATAAAAATCCTATGAATCAATGGAGCCCCTGGTTTTCCTGTGCAATCAAACACTAATAATGGATCCAAAATCCTGTAGTTTCCAATTCCTGTAGGATTGAATAGGACATATCATTCCAATCCTACGTTTTCCTATTCATGCGTTTTGAAAATCCTGTGAATGAAAGGAGCTCTTTTTTGCACTGATGTTTTCTGGATCACACTGATGTTTTCTGGAAATTCAACAGTTCGACCACTAAATGTCATTTTTGCACTGTATTTAACGATTTCATCAGAACTGAATATGAAATAGATAAATATTTTTTAGGGTTGTTATTTAGTTGGACGATAATGCACGATGTTTCTATATCTTTGAATTTATTTGATTGGACCTTTAATGTGCTGCACTATACTGTAGTCAGAACCCAACCATGTGGTAACATGTACTCCCTCCGTTTTTTAATATAAAATGTTTTAGACATTGTCCACATTCACATGTATACAAATGTATCTAGACATATGTTAGTGTGTATGTTCACTCATTTTACTATGCATCTAGACAACATGTGTAATATCTAAAACATCTTAGACCATACACTATGTGTATGCGGTTCAAGAAAAAGATTGATTCGGTGGTGTTTCGCTACTATGTGTGCATCGATTCAAGCCCAGAGATGGGACCCATCCAGCAAATATAAAAAGGTTTTCCTCCACCGCTGGTTACAGGTGTTCACCGCTGATTAGTTTTGCATGTGCATGTCAGATTAGAAATCATATTTTATTATAGGAAATCGAATACGAACCGAACCATGTTTGTGGTTCGCTTCTCTGCGCTAAATCGTAGCATCGATACTGTGCTATGTATGGAACCGGTTCCAAGAGGCTTTTGGTTCGCTTTTTCATCACATAGTGGATGGTCTTATATTAAAAAACGGAGGGAGTAATCAACACTTTCCTAATTATGCAGGCTGGTTATGATGGAAGTGTTCTGAAGCTGCGTATACCTTTCCCTCGGCGTGCACAAGACAGAAAGTTGGTCCCTGCTATGTTATATTTTTTTTCTCATACTTATAATTGATGCTTACTCGTTTCTCCGTTCTGCTGTATGCTTATATTTGCTCCTCTCTTCATAATCCTGCTCTTTAATTTGGGTTTAAACACGATACATGATAATGTATTTTCTTTTCCTGCTCCTGTTCCACTGCATGCTTATAACTTATAACTGCTATGGTGTTCACTGTATATTACCTTCTTTGTGGATTGCACTTATGTTCATCAAGAACTCGTATGTCTAATCTGCTGAACTGTGATTTAGCAGATGACTTGGACATGGTTCTTCTAATTATTTTTCTTGACCGACTCTAAATGGCCTTGTTCTTCCTTTTTAGGGATGTCAAGACACTTATTGTGGAAATGCTACAGGCTGCAAAGGCCTCATCATGCTGAATGACCTCTTTGTTCTGGAAGGCGGTGGCTTTGCCCATGTAAAGAAAGAAAGCGAAAGTCTATAAAGAGCTTTCAGGTCGCTCTCGAGTCTCAGCGTCAAGAAGATGGATAATCCACGGAAAATTCCATGGTTCCGCACATCATTCAGGACCATTGGGACAGAGAACAACTTGTGTAGATTACTTCCAGTGGATCCGAAAGAAATGCAAAGCGACTTGTATATTGTACTGAACTGCTTTGCGCACACACACGACTGAGGTTGCTGAGCAAACAAATGTCATCTAATTGGAAGGTTTCAGATGTCAAGATTAGATACTCTTTCGCTTTCTGAGTTTTTACATGTGAATTAGAACTATCAACTTGGCGTGCTTCAGATAGTTGCTCAGGTAGAACCGTAGAAGATGAAAAACTCTAGTGTCATCCTGGTGTCGTCGATGGTGGCATTCTGATACTGTCATCTCATCCGTAGCATCTTGCCAAGGACGTTCCCAACTTCATCTGAAAATACCCTACTTTGCTTAAATCTCGTCATACGTGGAGAAAATGGCAATTCAAAGAGTTTCTTTCAAGACAATTTAAAAGAAAACTTCACAAAAAGAAAAGAAAAGAATGAGCAGCACGTGAGACCCACTGGTCAGAAGCTAGGAAACGACATCGACCTCTCTGTCCTCCTTTTCTGTTCTTCCTCGCCGCCGTGATTCCTCCCTCACTCCCCACCCCAGCCGCTCCCCGCTTGCTCATTACCGATCGCACGGGAGGGCCCGCCGGTCAGTCTCCGCCGCCGGCGCTCGTCGAGTCCCCACGCGCGCTCCTGCTTCCTCTCCGGCGAAAGCAACTAAGTCCCTTTCTTCGTCGGACTCGATCTTAAGCCCCCCCCCACTTCCGCAGCACGAGCGGCGAGGAGAGGAGAAGGCGAGGGCCGAGAGGAGCAAGTAATGGAGTACAGAAAAGTGAAGGATCAGGTGAGCGCAACCCTCAATCCTAGATTAAAATGCCGCCCCTCCCGCCATAGCGCTTTCGGCCGCGCGTTTAGGTTAGATCGCTGCCGCTGCTGGGTTCTCTTTCCTTTTTGTCTGTTTGTTTTCTCACCGTAGTGTTCCACGATTCCTGGTCTCCTGAGGTTTTTTATTTCAGTAGAACGTGGCATTTTTTGCTGTTAATTCGATTGAGGACATTTTCAGTGTTGAGAGTGTCGGTGGTCATCATGTAGTCGTAAGTCGTGGTTACTGGTTAGTGCCCAATAAGACTGCTTCGTAGTGTGACCAATGCGTGTATGGAATTGAAATTCTGGATTAGAATTCCGTAGCGAATGCCGTGCCTTAGAAAGCTAGGGGAATTTAAGTCGCAAAAAAAAGTTAGGGGAATTTTTCAGTATTTCGTTGGTCAATGACTTCATTGTTGTAAAGTTTGATATTAGCTGGTCTCCTGACGTTTTTTATGTCAGTAGAACGTGGCATTTGTTTGTTATTAATTCGATTAAGGACATTTTCAGTGTTGAGAGTGTCGGTGGTCATCATATAGTTGTAGTTACTGGTTAGTGCGCAATAAAACAGCTTTGTAAATTTTAATATTGGCTCATTGTGCTCTTGTAATTCTGTAATTTACAAATTTGACTGGTAACCACATTTGAATTTTTAAAGAGTGGGTATTTAAACACAGATCTTGTACAACTTTCAGCCATTGATAAACTTATTAGTTTGTACATTGTTCTTCTGTAACACTGGAGCATCGTACTGGAAATAACTTGCTCATGGCAAGTTTTATGAGTACAATTTGTAAGAGGTCAACTCAGACTGTGCCTTAAACTTGCAAATGATTAAATATCTCCAGTCTTTGTCCTGTTGATCTTCGCCATTGCCCCTTGGTAGCCTGGGACTAATCTAACTTTCATGCTCTGCCAATGTCTTGCCCTATATCTTTGAACTTTGAAGTTCCATGTGTTGCAATTGCAATAAACTTTTACTTGTCAATTGTTGTGTGCTGACGAGTTGTATTATCCTGACAATCTAAAGGAGAGTTATGATGTCATATTTCAGGACATAGAAAGCCCTGATGGGAGGTTCCTTTCTAGCAGTAAGCTCTTGGTTCATCATTGAAATGTTCTATAATCAGGAAATTCACATCATTGATGCATGTATTACATACAGCTGCAGCATCTTCCACCCTTGGTGATGCAGGAGGTTTGAAGGGCAAGAATAATTGGAAGCAAAAGTAATACTTAATGTTCCAATGTTTGGGCCACATCACATACTTTTTCAGAAAATCAAAAGATTTACTGGCAAATTTCAATCGTTGTGGCAGGTCCGTTGTTACAGTTGCATTAACATTACTAACAAGTTCCCAGGCAATACTGATTGTGTGGTCAAAAAGAGCTGGAAAGTATGAGTATAGTGTCACAACAGCAAATTTTTCGGTAAGATTTTGAATTAATTTTCTCTTAGTGACAGTAGAGTCAGGAGCTTTCCCTTTTGTTCTCTTGTATTTATTTCTTGGTGTCTAGGTGGAAGCTCTGAAATGTCTATTATCACTGATAGCCCTGTACAGAACATGGAACAGCCAAGGTGTTACAGAAGATAATAGGTGATCCTTCTACCATAATGCACTGATTGAATCCGAGTATTTATTGTCTTTTCAGTACTCTCCAGTGATTTATTCTTACTATTTTCAGGTTAAGTACATCGCTTGATGAAGTTAGTGTTTATCCTATTCCCGCCGTACTTTACATGGTGAAGAATCTATTGCAGGTATGCCCACTTGTGAAGTTCCCGTGCAATAGATAACTTCGTATTTGCAACAACAAAAGCTTGACACATGCTTTCACCTCCTGTCAGTATTACATCTTTGCTTATGTGGATGCATCAGCTTACCAGATCCTGAAGAACCTGAATATTATTAGCACTGGTGTGTTATACCGTATCATTCTAAAGAAAAAGTAAGCTCTACTCACTTAATATGGTTTGGAAGTTGGCAATATAGGGATATGATCATCTGTGTTCTCTTCACTACTTTAGCGGACATCGATATAGCATCTAGTTAGTTTTCATTCAGTTGTTTTTTCTTTGAAACCTTGTAATGTAGTGTCAAAAGCTATACTTGCTTACAGAAAGGCACTGTAGCACAAAACTGGCGTCGTATAATTCAACTGCTAAAGGACATTCATCATTATGCACAAGCGCAACTCAAACATGCAATGGCGTAACCTGTTACGACATTGCATGAGCCATCGTAATCTACTTGTTCTTTAAGTGGAATAAATATTCTTCGATTTCATCTTCATTCTTTCCAGAACTCTTCATAACATTTTCTTCCCCAGCATGGCATCACCTATTTTCCACTGTTAATGGTGATTTTGAACTTATGTGCCATCACTGAATGCTTTGTGTTCTGTCCAGGTTAAGTGAAATTCAGTGGGCTGCATTTATTCTTCTATGTGCTGGCTGCACTACTGCTCAGCTTAACCCCTCGTAAGCAACATAAGTTTGATTTTCCCCCATTCTTATTATTTCATCATTTCTCCAATCACTATGTTCAGCTAACATAAATAATATGCCCCTTTCAGATCTGACCATGTTCTTCAAACCCCTATTCAAGGTTGGATGATGGCAATTGTAAGCACAAAGAGAAAATGAAATCATCTTGCTGGTGCTCTTTCTTCAAACCCTATTTTAACTCAACTTGATAAATGCTTCTTTTTCAGGTGATGGCTCTTCTGAGTGGGTTTGCCGGGGTATACACAGAAGTATGTGACTTTGTGCAGTTTCTCCCATTTGCATATGTATCTCACTTTAGAAAGATTTATTTGATTGTACTTTCAATGGAGCATCTGAAGATTTTTAAGACGTATATTCATCTTTGAACAATGCAGGCTATCATAAAAAAACGTCCTTCAAGAAACATCAATGTGCAGAACTTTTGGCTGTACATTTTTGGAATGATCTTCAATTTAGTTGCCATTTGTGTTCAGGACTTTGATGCCGTCATGAATAAGTAAGTTGTGTTGTAAATTGCTTCATTATGTTAAATATTCCCTTACAATGCACGATGTTTCTTATTTTAACTTGATCGTGCCATCTAATGCAGAGGCTTTTTTCATGGCTACTCATTTATAACATTTCTGATGATCCTAAACCATGCACTCAGGTACTACAGCTGGATGTTTGAACCGATTCAGTATTGATTCCTTTGATTAACTTACCTTATGGTGTTTTTGTTTTGCTTCTAGTGGAATCGCTGTATCAATGGTGATGAAGTATGCTGACAATATTGTCAAGGTACAAACTGTCAATTTCTACATCTGCTTTTGTCATTTAAATAACGTGTTATAACCATATTTGCACATTCTATTAGTTGTAGCTCATTTGCCACCGCTTCAGTCTATACTACAATTTTGGATGTTTTCATCAAATATTTGTCCTTGCCTGTTATTTTTTTGTACTTTTTGTTTAAGAAAAGATGTGGTTTAGTACTTGTTGCATTGGCATTGGAAATTCTCATGCACCACAGTTCAACACAAGTTTAGATGGCTATCTCAGTGCATTATGCCAAGTAAAGAACTTTTGGATCTTTCTGTTATAAATGTTTGATGCCTTGGTGGACTACAAAAGTCGATCATGGATTTAAGCAACTACAGATTGTTTAAGTCAGTTTACAGTCCTTTTTCATTGGAGTGGCTGTTTTGTTTATCCATACATTTAGATTACATCGTATATCATGTATAATCTGATGCATGTCTGTGTTCTTAACTGCAACAACATTCTGTACATGTCTGCTTGATAGGGAATAACTCACAAAGTATGCACACATTTCATATCCTGTTACCTGAGAAATGTTATCTGGGGAAATATGTTTTTCCACTTGTCATGTCAGTCCACATTCTGCTATCTGGGAAACTATGATTATAGACAGACCAGTTAAATTTCTTCATGAAACTATGAACGTATTCCATTCATCCTTTCTAAAGCAAGATAACTAGAACACATCAGCCTGTTATCCTGCAATTTGGATGGCTACTGGTCTTTGGATATCAAACTTTCTGATTTATGAGATGCCCTGACTATTGGATTTTGAGATTCTATGAATCATCATTAAATGCTCTAATAATTATTGACGTGGATCAAAGATTTCTTGATATGACACTACTCTTCAGTCTTTACACTTAAACTAGTGTATTCGATTGCCTAACCATGTGCCTCTGCGTACATGCATACAGGTGTACTCAACTTCAGTCGCAATGCTTCTGACAGCGATTGTATCGGTCTTCTTGTTCGACTTCCATCTATCCCTTGCATTCTTCCTCGGGTCTACGTAAGTGCTGACTGAAATGTAGTAACAAGTTATCTCGATGGCACCCTTGTTTGTAACCCATGATGGCCTAACAAACTGATGTAATTTCAGGGTTGTTTCTGTCTCCGTGTATCTGCACTCTGCCGGGAAGCCACAGCCGCAGAAATGAATTCCACCCCATCTCTCCAAGAGTTAGTTGTGAGCGCTTCGATGGTGCATTGTAGGAGGGTTTTTGTGTGGATAGGACCGCCAACATCCCTGCACAACGAGGGAGACAAGAAATCACTCTCGGCCATGCCACAGTTCTCGAAGTACAACTTGAATTTGATCGTCAGGGCAAGGCGACTGACTGACAACCTGTTTGACGTATCGCTTCACTGCCGTTTAAACTGCTCTGAGTGGTGGCATCCACGGTTTACTTTTGCTCTGCTTTATGAGCAAAAATTGACGCTGGTTTCTTACCTGGGAGGCCATCGGGATGCCGGCTATTTTCTTCATTCCTAGCTTCTTTATAGCGACCTCTCTAGCCATACCAGGATTGCTTGCTGATTACTGTTGCGAGATCTCTAATGAATGTGTCAGTAAACATGCTACCTCCTGACTGTTTTACTCTTAGCATGAGATTGCCATTCCTTTGCAGCTTGTGCTGTACATAAGGGCCTCTTAATTCGTAGGATTGGAAAATCGTAGGAATAGGAAAATCGTAGGATTGCATTGTCATGCACAGTCCAATCCTATAGGGTTGTGCATGCACCAAAATTTGTTTGATTCCACCAAATAAATTGTAAAATGAGCTTGGAGTGAATGTTAGATTGATTCCTATAGGAATTTTCCAATCCTACAAATCAAATGACCACGTCTCTGGGCAGCAACAGTAGCAGCAGCATCTCCTGTCACAGGTTGCCGTCGAAAATGGCCTCTATTGTAGCCTGTGGTGTGCGGCAGCTGCGTCTTGGACTGTAAAGAGGGTCTCAATCTCAACCGGCAGTCCCGAAATCACCCCCGCCCATTTGGGGTCCGGATCTAAAAATTGGCCCCGTCTGTCAGGCCCGGACCAATTTATGTCCGGTACCCTGAGCCATCCCTAAATTTGGAGACCCGTTCGGGGGTGTCAGACAAGCCCTCAGAAAGGCGGGCCCGTTGTATAGGCATAGAGCGGTAGAGGCCGGTTATTTCCCCCATCCTGTACTCCAGTTTTATCTGGCCGTTGATTCGCACCATTGTTGCCACCCTTGTCGTCGCCAACTCACCACCTGGAATCAAAAGCGGCCACGTAGGCTGACTCGTCGTCACCGCTCATTAGGTCGGCGGCGCCTCTTCCTTCCTGTCGCCCCGCACGTAAAGTGTTCAGACGTTGGCCAACTAGTGTATTTGATTGATTGTTGATTCGTTGCCTAATTTCATTGCTTAATTTTTGTCCAATAGACAAGCTGGACGCCACTCCCAAATACGGAGGATTGAACACAGGCCGGCCAGCTAATAAGAACCGTCAAAGGACACGGGTAATGTGTTGTTGTTCAACGACTATTTTTTGTGGGAGTCGGCAAACAATGATGATAATTTTCGTCGGCGCTTTAGGATGAAGGAGGTGTTCATGAACAGTGTGCATGGTATTCGGGACTATAACTACTTGGAGCTAAAAAATGATTGGCTACTTGGATTCTCATCCATTGAAAAATACACGGTTGCACGGTATCTTGCACATGGATCTCCCACAGATTTATTGGATGATTATCTCCGTATGCTGAGTCCATAGCCATTGAAGGCACATATAGATTTTGTAAGGGGGTGATGACAGTGTTTGAAGAGACCTATTTGAGAGCCCAAATGCAACAGACACAACTCGGTTAATGACAGAAGGTGCAGCGAGATGATTTGCTGAGATGCTTGGAGCATCTATTGCATGTCTGGAAATGAAAGAATTGTCCATTTGCTTGGCATAGTTGTATAAGTGAGGACATCTTGGAAACTGCAGTGTTATACTTGAGATCATGGCAGATAGCAGATTATGATATGTGAATTTGGCACGTATTTTTTTGCATGGCCGGTTCTTACAATGACATCAAAGTGCTGCAACGCTCTCCGGTGTTGCGGGATTTGCTGAAGGCCAAACTCCAGAGTGCAATAATGTGATCAACGGCCATGACTACGACGAGGGCTAGTACCTAGCCGATTTCATCTATCCTCGTAGGTCGACATTTGTAAAGACAACCGTAACGCTGTTGGTAAGGCAAACATATATTTTGCTTGGAAACAAGAGAGTGTTCGGAAAGATGTGGGTCTAGCATTCCGTGTCCTTCAAACCCGATTTGCGGTTGGCCGGTACCTTTCTCTATTATAAATAAGATGTGACAGATCATGAATGATGGTGTTATCATGCACAACATGATCATCGAGAGTGAGCGAAATTTTAATATGGTGGGCCCTCTTGCTGACCACACCCGGGCATGCCGAGCGAGTTTATTGATTTTATTGTCATGATCTATAAATTCGTGATGAAACAACTCACGATTAACTACAAAATAATCTTGTCGCGCACTTATGCGACTCACAACACATCACACGAATAGTTTGATTTCCACGAGAAACCTAGCACGGCGCGACGGGAAGCGGACCCGTGAGACGTCGATTTCCGCGCGGCGTGCCACGGCCCACGGGCGGTACGGTACCACTCACTGGCGGTGGCGGGCTAGAGCTAGGATTCTCTCGGCTTCACGTCGTCTGCCCTTCAAGTTCATCACCCAATCGCTGTCTGTTGATTCACCAGGCAACTTAGCTTAGGTGATGGAGATGGAAAACCACCACTTAACGCCAGAATACTACTCTACGTCCTCTTCGTTGTCACTGTAGATGATCAAGCCCGGCTGCCCGGCCATGCCGGCAGCAACAGTGAGCTACCGGCCGGACAGATACATGCTCGAACGAAGCACTCCTTTCAAACTACGATGATGATGCACACAGACACAGTACGCTAACTTCTCTCAATTATCGAAGCCACCTTGTCGCCTTCCCATATATAGGAGAAAAGAATATCAACGTACTAGCCCTGTCTCCACGCTCCACTGCATTTTGCAGGTGTACTTCCATGCTCTGTACAGGGAGGGGAGCCACGGGTATAGTAGAGCTCCATCGCACATTCACGAACGTTTTCAGGGCACGCGCAGGCGCCCAACGTTAACATTTCAGGAACTCAGTCACAGGTCGCCATGGCTGCTCCAGCTCTGCTCCTCCCCTTTCTTGTTTGACGAATCGCTCTGATGAAAGGCTGCGGGATGTGGCCCGGGAAGAAGGGGTACATTACATACGTGCAGTGAGGTCGTGCCAAGTAGAAAGACGCCGTGCTTTTTCTCTGCTGCCCTGCCGTATGCTATGCCATACTGGTAAAAGTGTGGAGAGAGATCATAGCGTACAGTCGTCCGTTTGAAAAGCTGTCTGTCCGTCTATCGTATTGACCATCACCATCTACGTTATCTAGTGTCTCTTCTCTATTATCCAATTTTTCCATTAACTATTGGGATCAGTGGCGGAGGACAGAAGAATATAAGGTATGACAAACCCTAAGGGGCCTGTTTGATTTAAAGGAATTGCATAGGATTTTCGGAGGATTCAGTCCTATAGAAAATTTTCCTTTCTTCCTTGTGTTTGATTTGTAGGATTGGATTCTATAGGAACTTTTCCTAAAGGAATCTTTTATACTACTTCCCATAAGAATTCTAACATTCACTCTAAACTCTTTTTACAACTTCTTTGGTGGAATCAAACAACTTTGATACAAACCAAATCCTATACGATTGGAGTGTGCATAACATGACAATTCTATGATTTTCCTATTACTACATCTTTCCTATCATACGAATCAAACAGGGCCTAAAAATAATGCAAAGATCAAAATAATCCAGAGACATTAATTCCATATATGATTTTAACATAATCACTACTATAATACAAACATATTTGAATATAAGTATAAAAACATACCAATGCTGAAGCCTTAACGACGTATAGAAGTTTTAGGCAACCAGTGGCGACGATAACAGTTGAAAGGGCCTTCTCGGCGACGAAGATCATCAAGCACGAGTTGCGGAAAAAGATGTCCACGATGGTTTCTTGATGACTTGACGATGTGCTACATCGAGCGAGAGATATTCAAAAAAAAAAATGATGATAGAGTTATGGAAGCTTTTGAAAAAAAAGGTAGGGCTTTAACAATGGCAACTCAATGAGGCGATAAACTGTAGAAAACATGATGTGTCTTTCAAATAACGAGACAATCTCTAATAAGGTATTCGATTCTTTGCGCATGAATAATGAATAGCTCAAGATTATCTTGTATATGCTCATGCTCATAATTAGAAAACCCCATGATAAATCTCTGTAAAACAAGCAACCTTTTTCACATTGTACATAGAAAAAGAGCATCTTGAGTCAAGACAAGAGAAGTTTAGAGGCAACTCTCAAGATACCTCATTTAAGAGATGGTCAAAATTAGTGATAATAGAGTCTATAGCTACACATGTCAAAAAAAAGTCTATAGCTACATAAAGGTATCCACACGGTAAAAAAAAAATCATCACCACCTTCCGTCTTCCCCATATTTCTTGATTTCTCCCATTTTATTACCATTTCATCCGTACTAAGGATTGTGATATCATTTTCTACGCAAATTGACATCTTCCAAGAGGAGTTCTCAACAATCAATTTCTCAATTGAGAAAACATGTTCTCACATCTTTAACCAAAGACGCTCACTGAACGGATACAATTCAAATTTCACATTAGTAAAATATACAAAGCCAAAGTACAATTACAAAACATAATCCATCGCATACATACCAATCTGGATTTGAGAGTATTAGATTGAGAAAGATTTGGTATGTATGTGATAGATTAGACCTAGTCCATCTTTTCGCTTCGGAATCGGTTTTGCGCAGTGTTTACTAAAATAAGCATAACTTTCTCATACAAAGTCTATTTTTACGTATGATCGCGACCACTCAATTTGTTTAGACAAAACACATTAAGCTAAATGTTTTCTCCAAAGTCAAGGTAGGGTGCCGGAGCTTCATCCCTCATATATGGTGACCCTTGTAGAGCAAACCACACAATAAACTCAATTATGAAATTCTTGTCTGACAACAAAGGGGTGGCGGTTGACCCTTTTATAAAGTCATTTGTAGCTCGGGCTACATGTAGCTCTTTATTTAAAATTATGAAAACAATATTTTAAGGTTTCAAAAATTCTGAAAATAAATTCAGATGTAGTCAATATTGTATCCTACAATTGTGTAATTTACTATTATTATTTTGGGCTACGTAAAAAATAAAAAATTCTGACAAGATTTGGAGGGAACTGTTCACATGCCCAGATCTACAATTTTATCTTTTTATTGTGTAGAATTTTATCCTTTTTTATTGTGTAATAAATGATTGCATGTAGCTTGGGGTACATAATGACGCTCCTCGCCTACACTTAGCTGGGTAGGACATGTCGCAAACCGACTCACACAAAACAAGTTCGAACTTCAAACCCAAAGTATGGTTCACAACAAAACAACTATAAAATACCGTGCTAATAAGGGCACGTGCCCCAGATTAAATGTCCGTGGGCACAACATGAATATGGTAACCGAGCCATGCATGCAGCCACGTAGATTCCTTTTGATTTTCAAACTTTAAAATGTTTTATCTCTTGAACCGTAAATCAAAATTCAGATCCGTTTTCACGGTTGACTTTGTCGCGATGAGATTTTCAAAACTAGATCACAACTTGATATTTTTTGACAATTTTTTTCAACCCTAGTTACCAGATTATTATCACTTGGTTACCAGGTAGTGTTTTTACCAGATTAAAATAAAATGGTTGCCTGATTTTTTTTAATTCGCTACTCACCAATGTAATCTTTTCGTGATGATAATTCCATATTTTACGTGTTTAGAGTGGATCAATTACTCACTCTCTCCACATGTACATCATGGCTATGCCAAAAAAAAATATGTAAAAAATTCTTGGTAACCATGTATTATTTGGGTGATAAACTGTTAAGTAGTAATATGTTACCTATAGTATTATAACCTAGCAACTGTCAATGAAAAAATAGTTCATCAAAACATATTAAGATGGGATCTTGTTTGAAAGTATTTATCGATAAGAAGCCTACTGTGAAAATGGATCTGAAAACGGATCATCAATTTGATTAATGGTTTAAGAGATAATTTATTTTGAATTTTTTATACGAAAAGATTCCTTACAAGCATGCATGTGTTGGTCACCTCTCACTAATAGAGCAGAATGCTAAATTCTTCCGCGCGTACAGAACTTGCTAGTAGGGCACGATTCCCATGGTAGATTAACCGAAAAAATATATAACACATGTAGTGACTCCGGTATATATCTACTATGGGTCCGGATGAATCTCTCCTATCTAAAAGGATTTGGTTCTTCTCGTACGTCAAAACCTTTCGTCCTTCGTCCCTTCGTCCATCGCCCGGCTCTTCGTCGTCCATATGGGCCAAGCCCAATAAAATCTTAGCTCGATCCCACCACCTCATCGCGGAACCCAACCTTATCTCTACGACCGCGCCCTCGATCCCACCACCTCATCGTAGCTCGCTGGCGCCGCCCCTCATCTACACCACCGAAGCTCGACCACACCGCCCCTCATCACCACCGACGAGGATCACAGACGCCGCCCTTCATCTCCACCGCTGCTCAGCACCACGCCGAGTTCTCCAACATCTCCCGCACCGCGTCGAGATGTCCCGCGCCGGATCTCCAAGATCCATTCTCGCAGGTCCCGTACCGGCACACATCCTGCCTGCTGGTGCGCCAGCTCATATTCGTTAGAGGGGCGGCAGCAGCGGCTGCATGCGAGGTCCAGCGGGAGGAGAAGGTGCAGACCCTACGACCTCTGCCCCCACCGCATCTTTGCACCTGCCGCCCTTCGCGCCCCATGCCTCCATCCTCGAGTCTCAACGGACTACGACCCGGTGCCGCCCGCTCGCTCGCAGCCGTCGCGTGGAAGTCGAGACTCGATGCGCCGAGAGATTTGTCGGAACAGCGCCAAGGGAGGTCGTTGAGCGGATCTACCAATACTTCCAGGCCGAGGTCGCCGGACAGCGTCTTCCGCTGTATGACCTGTTCTGGTTTGTCCGCTTCTCTTA
Organism: Poa pratensis; assembly: GCA_947311845.1. Classification (NCBI taxonomy): domain Eukaryota; kingdom Viridiplantae; phylum Streptophyta; class Magnoliopsida; order Poales; family Poaceae; genus Poa; species Poa pratensis. The sequence goes on along the minus strand of CAMZMU010000107.1, from coordinate 116,153,136 downwards.
TCCGGTTTTGATCTGATTGAATAATGCTTCGCTCCATCTGTACAATGTCGCTGAGAGAAATAATTAGCACAACCTATAGCGCACCGGCGAGACCACCAATTAGTACTTTTCAATTCTCACCCCAAATTATTATGCAACATATAAAAACTAACGAAGCACCACTTCACTCCGCAAATTGTGCTGCTTGTGCAGACCTATTGGTTTCTCTTTTTTCTTTTCACTTTGTTTTGCATATGAACCGACTCCTGAATGCAGACTGAATTGCTGGATCTGTTGAGTAATTTAACCCTCATTTGTTTTCTATGCTTCAGAAATCTTTGTACCAAATCAACCTGATGAGATGGATCACGCGTCATACATATTGTGACAGGTTGATTATTTGTTCATTCAGTCCCACTATACCACAAGAGAGTTTCTGTACGGAACGTACTGTCCTCGACGTCGATGCTGAGCGGGTGCCTTCAGAATGGTTTCACCGAAGGACGGGTGCTGTTTAACGAGAAGAGGCGAGGGCACCTACTGCCGAGCGAGCACACAATGGCAACCGTGCTCATTGCTTGCACAATGCTGGGTAGTTTACACCAAGGGAGTTATGGGTCAGTGATGGGAGTTATGGCAACCGTGCTCCTGTCGCCCCGCCAGGGCGCCTCTCCTCCCGTATGTACTGCCGCTTCCCACCTCCCTCTACCCCACGCTCTCAGCGACAGGCGCTGCCAGCATGAAGGCCGACAACAGTGCTTATGATGGTTTGATCATTCATTTTAAAAAATTGTTCTGTTATCAGATCTGGTTCCTCGCTCATTACATATTATTGCAGCATGCTAATTCTACTTGATTATGAGTGGGCTATGCTAGCTCATGGGCAAAAATCTGACAGGTATTGTTGTGCTGTCGGAAAGACGCTAAAAAGAGGAAACGGAGGAGCACGGCCGTGTACCACCCCGTTGCCGCCGGGGATCTCCGGGACGTGAGGAGAGGGATAACGCCGCTTGTGGAGAGCGGCCACCGTAGGGGATCGCCACTTGTGGAGAGTGGCCACCGGAGAAGTAGGGGACGGGAGAGATACGGGAGCAACCCGATTTCTGTTTCTGTTCTTCGATGCCTTGACCCGTTCCTGCTACTCTCTTCTTGTAACGAAGACGCCACGCTCAAGCCCAGTCCAGCTGGCCCATGGCCCAAGTCTGTCAAGCCCAATCTGCCACCAGGTAGGGATGTTACACTACCGCCCCGGCAAAACATTGCTTGTCCCCAAGCAATGGCGTGCTCAGATCGTAGCTCCCACTTCGGCATTGTGATCGTCTGGGCTTGAAACGAACACATGGTCGACAAGAATCCGCCGGGATCCCATTGTACGTGTGAATCCAAGATCTCGACCCAAGTGACAATATGCATGATAGCTGTCCAGTACAGACCTTGATGTTCGGGAACAGTCAAAAGATCAAGCCTCTGTAGTCTTTGTGGTGACAACAAAAGTGCATGAATTATCACCAACCCATATCTGACATAAAAGTTCTGCTCATGGTTCAGGCCAATACCAGGATCCCATTGCTTGTACCGAAAATGGTTTGCCAGATGGGTGAAGGAACAGAAATCACAACCATTAGATAGCCCTTTGTGCAAATATATAAGCCAGATCATACCTAGTATCGCATCATATGCTCCCAATTCAAGAACTCTCATTGTTGTTGTGAATGTCTGCCCTTGACACCACCAAGAAAGATCAGGAATAACTTGATCACACTGCATGGTGTCGCCATTTGCAATCTTCACGGTCATTGCTTCAGTTTTCTGTGTTGGGCGCTTGATTCTGTCAATCACAGCTGCATTGATAAAGCTGCTACTGCTGCTGGAATCCACTAAAATCAACATCAGTTGGTTGCCTATCATTGCTCGCAATCGAATTGTCTCAGCACCATCTGTTCCAGCCATAGCATGGATCGACAAACTCAGCTGTTCAGCTTGAGCAATGTCATTGAGTTCCAGCAAATTGAGCACTTCATCTGACAGCTGTTCCGCTTGCTCTTCGCGCTGCATCGCGTGGGCCTCTGCATTTTGTTTCTTGGCGTGGGTTGGTGCATGCTTCGTTTCTTCCCAGATTTCCTGCTGAACTTGGGCAAGCAGATAAGCATGCTCGAGAGTAGCAGGTACTTGCGATTCAACAGCTGCTCGAAACTCAGTTTTCAGGCCACGAATGAAATGGGAAATGAACAATTGCGCATCGTCATGTGGATTTAGCATAGATGCTTTGTAGACTAACTCCTGGAAAGCATGTTGATACTCAGCAACCGTACCCATTTGTTTCAGACCGATCAGTGTCTTCATTACCTTACGGTGATCATCTAAACCAAATTGCTCCTCAATTGCAGAGATGAATTGTGGCCAAGTCGTTACCTCATGCTGCAATTTGTATGCCTGCCACCACATCGCTGCTCTCCCATCCAGATGCAGAGTTCCTGTGATGAACCACAGGGCTGGGTTGATGGAGAAAATCCTGAAGTAGTCCATCATCTGATCCGTCCAGATACGCGGAAGCTCCCCATCGAATCGCGGCACTGTCATCTTCGGAAGAGGAGTCCGCCATGGTGGATCCACATGGTGGTGATTCGGTCTACCGCCGCCAGCGCCTGCCCCGCCGCCCAAAACTCCATCGCCACTCAAATCCGCCGTACTGCGCGTCGCCGCGGCGCTTGTGGGGGCGCCCGGAGCGTTGCCTGCCCAATTAGAAGGGACGGGGCGCAACGAGGGCCGGCCGCTGCCTTGCGTCACCTCTGGATTGGGGTCGGGGTCATCCTCTGCTGGTGATGGCAGAGATCGACCCCCGCGCTCGTGCGCCTCCAGCTGATCCGCGATGCTAGCGAGGATGCGCGCCGTCGCGTCGTGCAGTCGCGCGCCGTCCTGCACAGACATTTTGGGGAGAGGAGTACGACCTGATGCATCCGCTTGAGGAATTCTACCGCCACCAGCGCCAGCCCCGCCGCCCAGAAGCCCAACGTCTGCCCCGCCGCCAAAAGCAGTATCGCCCCCGCCGGCATCCAAATTCGCCAATCCACGCGCAGCCGCCGCGTTAGTACCGTCCCCCGCTGCGTTTCCCCGCCAATTTGCAGTGGCCGGTCGCAGCGTGGCGGATCCAGAGTGTTGGATCACCTCCGGATCGGGATCGTCTTCTTCGGGTGATGGAGACAAGTGGTAGCCGCGCTCGGCCGCATCCAGTCGTTCGGCGATCTTGTCCAGCGCACGCGCGGTGGCGTCGTGGAGCCGCGCGCTGTCCTGCACCGCCAGCGCCTGCGCGTTCATCTGCGCCTTCATCTACTGCTGGGTGGTGTCGATGCGGCGACCACCCCGTGGAGCAGATCAAGGCCCGCTGGAACATCCTTCAATGAAACCTCGGTTTGCGCCGCCATCTCAGACATCGCAGCCAGAAATTGCCGATCTGGAAGTCGCGCTTCGGAGTCGCTGACCTCTGATACCAAGTGTACCACCCCGTTGCCGCCGGGGATCTCCGGGACGTGAGGAGAGGGATAACGCCGCTTGTGGAGAGCGGCCACCGTAGGGGATCGCCACTTGTGGAGAGTGGCCACCGGAGAAGTAGGGGACGGGAGAGAGACGGGAGCAACCCGATTTCTGTTTCTGTTCTTCGATGCCTTGACCCGTTCCTGCTGCTCTCTTCTTGTAACGAAGACGCGACGCTCAAGCCCAGTCCAGCTGGCCGATGGCCCAAGTCTGTCAAGCCCAATCTGCCACCAGGTAGGGATGTTACAGGCCACCGGTCGGAGAGGAGCAAGAAGAGATGGGACAGCCCCGCCGCCACCTCCATGCCCCCGCTGCCGCCACAGACCGAACCGTCTGCCTCCCCACCCATAGCCGACGCGTTGCCGCGGCGCCTTCCCGCCCCTCCCTGCCCAAATCTCCCTCTCCGCCGGTCCTTCGCCGCCTAGACTATCCCTCTAAGCTCTGGCACCCACACATCCATCTCTGGCGGCGGCGAGCCAGCAACCCCTATTTACCATCCTAGAAGTAAAGTAAATGAATACATCCTGTACCTGTATTTTTTGCTAGGTCCTTATTTACCATGCATATGATGTTCATGGGACATGAAAATCTTAAGTGGTATCTTTACTACATAGGTGGACTGTAGCAACACATGGGTATGAAACTTTGTTTTGGGACTGAACGCACTGTTATAAAACTTGACAACGATGATATTCGACACAATTGGAGTTGAACTCGTAGAATATGTGTATGTCCCGTTGCAACGCACGGACATTTGGCTAGTAACAAAAACAAACAAAAGAAAACATAACCAATCCAAGTCCTACATGGATTGGGCAAATTGGTTACCAAAGAACAGCACATACATAATTTGTTCTCAAAAACCCAAAACACACGAGCAAGAATATGCATCGGTAGCAAGAGGTTGGTAGGTGGGGAGAACCGGGAAAGGTAAAAAACAGGGGTTCCAAGGCTCCAAGCACTGATGAATATTCAGAGGGACCTTTATTAGGCGAACACATGAGCTCGGCGCGAAAGCTGCCCATCCATGCACCCTCGTCGTCGTAGCTGCATGTCTAGCTAGCAGCACTCAGGGAGAGCCTGCACTGCTCAGGCTCAGCTCATCTCTGCACTGCATGCTTGCCTGCGTTGCATGCATGTCCTGGATTCTTGCTGGTGCAATTATTTTCCCGTCGAATCCAACCAACAGAGGGGAACTGTGCTCTGTTTGCCATGTGAAGGTTGTTTGTCCCGTAGGATCACATAGTCTAGATCATTACCGGTAGAATAGATCGATGAGGAGATGGTTCACCTTGACCTTGGCTCGAGGAGCCCGAGCTGGTGCCGTCTATGTTGGACGGCGACAGCGGCGGTGGTGATGAGTGGCGGAGGAGGTGGAGCTTCCCGTCACTTCTGCGTTAACCCTAGATCGGTAGGGTGGTCTCGGTGGGGTCGAGTGGCACGGACGAACCTCGTACTGAACGCCGCCGACACCCACCTCTTTATATACGCAGCGTGACAGGGGCCCACCAACCACAGTTGGGTCGGGCGCCCCCGATCAGGGCGCTGATCATGGGTGCGGGTGAGCCGTTGGGCCCACGCCGCTGGAGATCAACCTAACATTCTCCCCCTTGATCTCAACTTTTACTTTTACCTTTTACTTTACTCGTTTCATCACAGATCGATACATAGAGCATGTTTCATCGTCTCAGCTCAATTGCCGATAGAATCAGACAGCTACAATGTACGCCTCCATTCAAAATAGTTTCTTTAATCTTTTGGGCCTCTTTATTGTCCGGAAAACATATAGACTATACCATAAACCCATGTCGACTATGTGTTCTCCAAACACACTGGGCGGTAAGCCTTTAATTAGCAGATCTGCAAACACTTGTGTGTTTTTTTATCTGTTCCTCTTATGCTCCAAGCATTTCAACATAATTCCGGACTTTCTCCTTTACAACGTATAACTCTGTGTCAATGTGTTTGGCACCACACTTGACTCGTTGTCTTAGGAGTGAATTACTTAATGGTTATTGCTGTTGTCAACCATTATCAATTCCGGGTACAGGTTTCCTTAACCATTTTGCCTGTCCCTCGGCCTTATATCATGCTATAACATGTCTTTACATCACACTGATGTCAATCTTTTCATTCTCTGGAGCTTTTCCACACAAAAACTCCAAATGTGAAATTTAGCGACAATTGTGGATTTCGCTATACATTTCACAAATTCTTTCTTTGTACTCACAACCTTTTGAGAGCACATTTATAGATCTATCTTTGTACTCACAACCTTTTGAGAGCACTCTGTTTCTTTTAGCATGAGGCCGATATCTTTGATTCCATTCCAGTGATCTATATCTGGATTGGACATTGCCAAAACAACCCGGATACGTGAATTGTCAGGGTAATATTGAGTTTCCAACAGCTGAAGCATATGGTACTATATCATTTGATCTGTTCTAAGTTATCTCTTGGAACACTAAAGTTCTCAATTCCATTACCCTTGACAATAAGAACAGGCGTAGATTTTCTCGACATGCATGCTTTAGAGACTTCTTCTCAGCATGTCCATGCGATATTTCTAATACCCCTTTTCTTCTTTTCTTAGTAAATCTCGATACTTTTAACGACAGACACTCTACCGAGAATACTCTTTTGAGGACAAGAACTTCTTTTCTCTGCCGGTAGTAGATTGACATCACCACTAGCAAGTAGGATATCATCCACATACACAGGATTAGGGAATGAATTTCCCATTCTATAAGTTTGTAGAAAACGATTGTCCTCTCATTCTCTTTAACCCAAAATAACTTCTGATTCTAGAGACTTGCTCTAGTCCGTAAGATCCCTTGTGTTCTTTACTTTCATCTGATGTAACTCAGATCATTATGTGCCATTATCACTCATTATAATCTGTTTATTCTCTTAGCGCAAATCTTTCGATTTAAAATCGCTTTTTACATATTTCCTTTGGAGTCACATTGGCGTTGTAGACCCTTTATAGCCTACTGTTTTGGCTCCATTGGAAATTACTTATGAGTCCCAAACATCGTCGGGATTCACATAGTCTCTAATCATCAAGTAGACACTTGTCAAAATCGATTGAGCGCTGCTTATAATTTCTGTAAATGAGGTGGGATCAACCTTCATTTAAATTTCTCTGATATAGACTTTATAGTCATCTGTTTTTCTCATATGGGGATGTTGTTGTTCTGTCATTGCCTAGAGGCAATTAATTCTGTAGTCTTCTATGCTATAGCTCTTACAAGGACCTAAATCACAAGATCCATGTTTACTTGTTCATCTCTATTATAAAGCAACAAGCTCCCCCAGATAAAATCTATTCGAGCCTTAGGTATGTTCATACCATGCTCCCCCAGATTACTCCATTTTCTCCAAAATGGTGTATCCTTAATCCTTTTTATTTGGGTTTATTCTGTTAACCTGTCAATCTGTCTTCTTTATGGCACTTTGAGTACCGTCCTTAGTCTCCTTTCGGAGCTGTAAAATACCAAGAATACATCTATTTCTTTACTTTAGGGGTATCATTATTATGACCGTCGTACTCCCCAGACGATCACAATTCATCATAGATCACTTAGATGCATAATATGCATCACATTATCTGAAGTATAGGGGAGTTTATTCTGTAACATTCTCTATCTCCCCCTCGAAATGTGGCAAGAACCTTTTTGCCACAATTTCGAAACTTTGATTATCTGCTTTATTCAAAATGAAGTTATCTTTTATCTGCTTCATTCAAATGAAGTTGTCTTTTAATGTATGGGAGTACTTTTTCCTCATTCCTTTTCAAAACTCACAAGAGTTCTTTCTCAATGGTACTGCAAGTCACACTTGCATAACATTCTTATCTTTAGGTTCATTTGTAACTTTATTCTCTTTTGACTCATTAAGTGCTTTATAACTATGATACACAAGTGTGCGGTCGATATAAAAACACATGAGTCATCACATCTTTTCCTGTCATACAGATAAGTCCTTTGTCAAAATTTTCTCCCGCCATGCGGGTATTTTCCCAGACTTTTCCCACCACGTGGGTATTATTATCGTCTTTTCCCGTCATGCGGGTAATTAAGAGACATAGATGCCACAATTGGCTCTTTAGACTGCATATTCAATCATCAAATTCAGAAATAAATCTGAATACTCTTTTATACACATGCTTAATCCAACGTTGGTCAAATTAAGCATTCATGTTGCTCGTTTAAAAAATTTCTTCATATAGAGTACATGAAAGAAATTCGTTAAACAAAACTCTGAATGATTTATTTGTTTTCTGCATGGAGAGTACATGAAAGACATTTGTCAAACAAGACTCTCGATGATCTATTTGTATTCTTGGATTAACATCCAAGAATTCTTTTTCTTTTGCAGTCATTCTTTAGAGAGAACATACTCTCTCACTTTATGACCTTTCTTGGTCATCTTTCGGGTCACAAGTACCCATCCTTTTGCTTTCACGAATGAAAACATGAGAATCTTTGTCTGAGAAAATATTCAATAATAATAAACAATAATGAGCATAAAAATAACCCTTCGTTGGTCTGGTTAAAGATATGCACTTAAATCTTTAAAACTTTCTTCTATATTCTAAATCACCGTTGGGCAGAATTAGAATGAAACATCATCTTTCTACACTAATTCTACATCACCGTTGGGCAGAAATAGAATCAATGCATAAAACTCATAAACAATATGATGATAATATTTCTATTGCAATAAAGAACTCTGTTTGGAAAATGACATTATCATCAACTCTATTTCAGCGGAAACATGAAATATACATATTTCTATAGTTCAAGAGCATTTCTTGATCTTTTATCTTTTCTCTGAAAATTGATCACTTTCATGCAAAATTATCAGAGATCTAGCCCTTTGACTATAGAACTCATATAATTATAGTACTGCTATCATCAACGTTGGTCAGAAAATAACAATACCATAATTAATCTGTTAAACAAGTATTTCTCTTTTTCCTCCTCTCTAATTAAATTTTCCCGTTGGTTCCAATTTAATTAGAGGAGAGTCCTTTTACTTTACAGCAGAAACTGTAAAATATTATCTGTATTTCACAAACATTGCACTGTTCAACATTAACAAATCATGATTATGTTATTAACAACGTTGGTCGTAAAATAACATGACCATAATTACCTTTACTATTCACTTTATACATCTTTAAAAAAAATTATCACTTTATTGCTTTTAAGCAATTACTTTTAACTATTTGCAGCGGAAATAATTCTATCACAAACTTTATATTTTCCAGAAACATTTCTGTCACTTTTCTGTTTTTCTAAAACAAACATTTCGTTGGATTTGTTTGAAAATTCTGGAAGAATTAACAGAAAAACTGTTTTCGCAGCCCGCAGAGGAAAACGCGCGCGGCCCAGCCCACGGCCTGGCGGCCGAACCGTCGCCCTGTGCGTGCTGTAGCTACCGTGCGGCCTGTCCTGACGCGGCCCACGGACCGTCCGTTTCGGCCCACGGCCTGCTGGCGCTAGCGCCGCTCGCTCCTGGCCGTCAGATTTCATCCGACGGTCCAGCGCAACTCTCGCCGGATCAAAACCAGCTGCACCGGCCGACCCCGAAAGCCCTAGCCCCCATTTCGTTCTTTCTCACCTCGCGAGCTCTACTCTCTCCCGTAGCGGCAACTTTTAGGGTTAGGGTTCCGACGGCAGCCGGCCGCCGGAGACGGCGATGAACGCCGCCGCGCCGCGCCAGCACCTCTCACCTTCCCCCTCCTTTCCTTCTTTTACCCAACACCGCCGCCTGTGGCGTAGAGAGACGGACGCGGCGGCGCCCCTAGCTCCCCTGCGCTCGCAGACGCCGTTGCCTTTCCCCTCGCCGGTCGCGCGTTCCCCATGTGGTGAGCACGCCGCCGTCGAGCGGTCAGGCCGCGGTGCTCTTTTCCGGCTAGTCCGAGGGCCTTCACGGTAAGATTTCTTTGCCCTTCTTTACTTTAGGGTTCCACGGGTGCGGGAGGGAAATCATCTTAGGTAGAGTTCTAATTCTTTTACTGTAATCGATCTAGAAATTGTAGATCGATCTATGAAAAATTAAAACTTGCTTTTCTTTTCAATCTACACGAAAAAGATCTAGAACTAGTCGCTCTGATACCAATGTTTGTCCCGTAGGATCACTAGTCTAGATCATTACCGGTAGAATAGATCGATGAGGAGATGGTTCACCTTGACCTTGGCTCGAGGAGCCCGAGCTGGTGCCGTCCATGTTGGACGGCGACGGCGGTGGTGGTGATGAGTGGCGGAGGAGGTGGAGCTTCCCGTCACTTCTGCGTTAACCCTAGATCGGTAGGGTGGTCTCGGTGGGGTCGAGTGGCACGGACGAACCTCGTACTGAACGCCGCCGACCCCCACCTCTTTATATACGCAGCGTGACTGGGGCCCACCAACCACAGTTGGGTCGGGCGCCCCCGATCAGGGCGCTGATCATGGGTGCGGGTGAGCCGTTGGGCCCACGCCGCTGGAGATCAACCTAACAAAGGTACCTTGTTTTCTCTCTAGCCCGTTCGGCGCCCGTGCTCGTGAACCGCGACCGGCCGGCAAAGACGTAATGTACGTACGTCCGAACTGTGACGAGATGGCTAGATCCATGATGTTTTTCTCTTGAAAATAATCTTCATGTTGGTCGGCTACTTTCAGTCATTTCCTTAACACAATCATGCAGACCACATGGCACGAATTATCCTGCAGCTTCAGTTCGAGAGCCTGTCATTTGATGTTCTCTCAGTTCATGGATATGGTTTAACTTTTCACCCAAGCATGTAAAACCAACCATACATTACGGTTTTAGGTGCGTGTTTTCTTTTCCCGGTGACAGTGCTCGGTTTTACCATACTCTGTAGCCGATTTTGTAGTGGGAGGTTTCAGTGCGCTGGTTGCGAAATCCAATTTCCGAGCTCTGAATGTTCATGGAGAAGAATGGGGCGATGACTTATCTGCCTTGGATTAAGCTGGACGCCACAACGAGAGCACCAAAACCTTCCACTAAGACTCAAGAGAGAAAACACCTTCCATTATAGCAGGGTCAGAATTCAGAGCCCAATCCAACAAGACCAGATGGTCAATCAAGTTAGGCACCGCACCGCCCAGCCAAGTGCTCCCCACACAAATCAGCTGCAACCAATGGGCCAACTTGCTTTGTTGCTTCTTGCTTGCAATGTGAACTCCACCTGCCTTCACAAAATGCGCAAAATGCAGCTCACTCTATCACCCAGGTCATGACCTTATTTAGTCCCTGTTTGTTTCTAGAGTTTTTGTGGGGATTGGTGGGGATAATCCTCTAATGGATTGGATGAAACCCCAAACTTCAAAACATCGTTTGTTTCTAGTGTATTGGACAGGTTTTATCTTCACCTTTCCCCACAAATCACCAAACTCTAGTTCATTTTTTCTCAATCCACTAGGTACCAATCCCCTAAGGGATTGAGTGAAGTTTAGGGTTTCACCCAATACATTAGAGCATTATCCCCACCAATCCCCACAAAAACTCGAGAAACAAACAGGGCCTTAGTGTGACTTTTCCCGGGTGACTAGTTTAGCTAGTGTGCCACCAAACTCTGCACACGAAAAGTTGGCATCTTTTCTTTGCACACCTTCCAATGGCTAACACATGATTAGCCACTTTTTTGCAGAATAGAAAAACACATGCTGATGCTGGTACTTGTCTTGTGTTGCCCAGGATCACATGCACACAACTTAAGTTATTCAGTTTTCAACTCACACCAGAGGGTTGGTGACATAGGAGAAACAAAATAATTAGGCAGACATGAATGAGGCACAAACCAAACCAAACCAAACAGGCCTGTTTCTCTTCAGAAACTTGACCACACACACTCCTCCCTAGAACAAGACCAACATCTCTCTGAGGCAGAGAACAAACTCACATGTCAAACACTTGCCTTACCTAGAAGTTAATGAACTGGCAGGGGCAAAACTTAAAACAAAACAAAAAATCAAGAAGAAAAATAACAAGAGAAAGATGGAAAGAAAGAGAGCTGTAAACTAATTTTACTGGATCATACAGAGGTGTCAAGGGGGTTAGGGCTTGGGTAGCAGCAGTTGATTTCTTGCTATGGACAATTGGGGTTCTTCCCAGGGCCCCCATAGTAGAAGTAAGTGCCCCAGTCACCATTGTTACCGTTCTGCACATCGTAGCAATTTGATTGCTCAGTGTATGACCCGATCCCCCTTGGCGCCTTGAGATTGTTGGTCGAGTCCACCACTTGGATGTTCTTGAAGTAGCTCGACTTGCCGAAACCTTCCTCCGGGAAGTGGCCGCTGCCCATCTGGGTGGAGGTGTGGCTGCCATCAGGCTCCGTGTTCACCACCTCGCCGCCCCACTCGATCATGGAGGCGCTGTCCGCCAAGTAGGAGAAGAGGAAGGACGGCCAGTAGCCCAAGACATAGTCGTTGCCGAACTGTAACCACCAGTTGCCCTCCTTTGGGTCCTGCAATTAAACCGCCGTTACGGGCTCGTAGTTAGCGGATAGGATGATGATCAGGGAATATAGGTAGGTCTACGGTAGGTGCCTATCATGCACGAGCAAGATAAAGCAAAGTGCTCATTATAAATGCACTATGAAAAGGTAGTTCCCTTTTATGAAGATATACTTTGTGAGTCTTTTGAACATGTTCAGGAGATAAGATCTCGTTGCTCATGCAAGTCCAAATGACAACATAACGGCACATGGCAATGCCAATTGGCAAGTGTTTTGCCCAGCTGTCGAGGCACATTTCAAAATTTTGATTGTAGGGATGATAAGATATTATAACAGTTGAAGCATGAATACAAGACCAATATTACTGTTTTCTAAGGAGTAAAATAGTATCGAATGCTTGTTAGCCGGCATGAATCCAGTACGTGTGTGTGAACAACTGTGAGAGTGCCCACTTGTCCACAAAAAGCCAGAGCCACGGTTGTTGCAGCCTCAAGAAAGAACAAAAAACAGGTGGGCATGCTATATAGATTCTCTGGCCCCATTTGCAAATATGATGAGCATGTGAAGGTCTCTTGTATTTTACCTTCCAGACCAAAATATTGATATCATATTGGGAGCCACCATAGTTGGAAATAGGGAAGATGCTGGCACCCATGGCTATCTGGTTGTTTGTCTGGATGAATCCTGAGCAAAGCAGGTTGTAGCATCCTGTTGCTTGATACGCATCGCTCTACAGTATTCAGCAGCAATACAAGAGTGAGTACTCAATACCATCAAGCCATTCCAAAAGATAGGTATGTATAGATCTAGACAAAAAAGGAGCTAAAAAGAATTATCATGCAGATTGAAGGAATGTGATGTGTTTCTTACCGTCCAGTAGGTGAAGAGTCTGGTATTGTTATCTCCATACAAGTCTGGGCTAACCTGAAATTTCGTATAGAGCACACGAATAAACCACAAGGGAAGAGATTGCACAACCTAATCGAGCATCATAGCATTCTTAGCTCCTAAAAACAGTACCAAGTGCTGCTAATAAAGATCAGGAAAGAGAAATATCAGAGAATACAGTCTAGCTTCTACCAAAATGTAAGGGTCCTTTCAGCAGCAGTGCACATATCATTATTGCAACACAGAAGAAATTATTGAACGCATGCAAGGAGGAAATGCTCGTCATAATAGATGGCATGGAAGCAGAAGAAGAACAAAACTGGAAACTGCAGCACAACATTTAATTGAACTTTTTGACTAGGTGGTTTTCTCCTTCTCATGTTTCAGCTCTCACCTGCCATCCTGCTTCAATGCTGTTTAGGTCCTGCCCAAAGGAGCCCCCCAAGATCCACAGCTGGGAAAGGCTGAACTCATTGCCCTGCTGAATGTTTGGCTGCCACACGTTGATGGTGGCCTTGGCTCCATAGTACTTATCCCCCTCCACATATGCTATTGCATGCTGAGAAAGAACCAAGGTTAAACGAATTAATGAACACTTAAGCCAATACTTCAGCACTGCAAGGAAATAGTATCAGATGATTTTTGCTGTTCTACCTGGTGGCCACTCTCATTGAGCATGTCAGGGTCAATGGAGGTGGGGTTTGGAGTGCTCTTGTGCATCTTCTTGCCATACCTCTTGATGGAGCTGGCCCTGAGGACATCCTCTTTCTTGGTTCTCCTGATTGGTATGGTGTTCTCTTGGCACCTGCCATTCTGATGCCACATTTGGGTGATTGTCTGAGTGTTCTTCTGGGATGCAACCTTGGACTCATCATACAGGCCTTCTGGGTGGTAAGCAGGCCTTGTCTGAAAAGTGTTGGCGGTGGTATTAGTATCATCATGTGTGTGGGGGAGAAGCTGTGCCCCGGCTGTAAAAAGGGCAGTGGTGCTGGAGAGAGAGTAACCTGGATGGTGTGATCCTTGAGGAAAGGGTGATCAAAGGCAGGCTGGCTGGAGATGGGCACACAGTCTATGATGTCTCCATCTGGGCTCTGTAAATTGCTCGGAATCAGTCTTCGCAACAATTAAAAAACACAGTGTGCTGAATTCAGGAGAAAGAGTCCAGCTTAGAAAAATAGAGCATTGGTTTCAGAGTAGCAATCGAACTGCATCCAAAGAAAAGATGGAAGGGAAGCTTTCTATATCCAAGAAATGCAGGTGGAGAGGATTCCAAGCATTCGTGTCCCAAATTTGTGCACACCAAAGGAACCAGAAGTAGAACACAACGATGACTGCTTTGAACAAACAACAAAATCAGAATATAAAATGGTCCAGAAAAGGAGAGTCCAGTTCTCCTCCAAAGAAAGGAAAGCAACCAAAAACACGCATCTTTTCATTCAAAGTCCAATGAACCCAAGGAGCACGGGCACCCATAAATTTCCTCCTAAAAGCGAGTAAAGAAAAAAAAATCAATACAGTATGCGGTCCATGGTCCATGAGCAACAGAGATTCAATCTACGCTTCCAAAGCCAGACGAGCCGGCCAGCAGCCAGGCAAATCGCAATGCGAGAAACCCATGAAAAGGAGTAACGGACTTGTTTCCTCGGTTCCCCGTATGGACGAGTAAATTTACGCACCGGCACCGCTTTATTTTCCTTCCCGTGGATTCAGTTGTTGCAAGCAAGGCAAGACGGAATCTTTGATAGATGGGAACACAAAGACGCGCGTGGCAACGCGACAGATTGAACGCGCGCCGCCGTGCCAGATGGAGAGCAGGGGGACGAGAGGGATGTAGGTGTACCTCAATGCTGGCGAGCGGCGCCTTGTTGAGCCGCTTGAGATGGTACTGCACCTGCACCTGCCGCTGCCGGTGCAGCTGCCTCCGCCGCGGCGTCGCCTTGCCGCCGGCAGCCGCCGCTCCCTCGGCGCAGATGGCCGAGAAGAGAAGCGCCGCCGCGAGCGCCAGTAGCACGGCGAGGCGCCGGCGGGTGGACGCGGCCGCAGCCATGGGCACTGACCGAGCGAGCGAGCAAGCGCGTGCTCTGCTCTGACCGACGACGACGGGGCAGGGATAGCGTAGAAGCTAGATGACGCGCACGGGGTGGAGGAAGGAGGTGGTGGTGGCGCACTTAAAAAATCCTTCCGTTGGTGTCGTTTTTGCTTCGGCCGCCGTGCCCTCTATCGCTCTGCGTACGGAGGTGGACGGAGAGATGGAGGAGTAGACAGGGCGTCGCGTCGTGGGCGTTTAAAGCTGGGCTGCGAGGAGACGGGTGGGACGGCCGGGGGTCCGGCTCGGGCACGTCGGCCTTGGAAGGAAGGAAGGAGTCTGCGTCGTGAGCGTGGTCTCGTCTCTGGTTCGGCACGCCCGGGCCCGCCGTCCAGTGCCCCTCTTCCTCACGGGTCGCGGCGGCCGTGCTCGTTCGGTTCGGGACGTTGCGAGGTTTTGCTTGAAGAAACGTTTGGTTCGTTGGTTGCACCTATAGGTGGAGTTTGCATGTACATCCATCTTCCGTGTGTACCGATACAATACGGCAGTAGTTCAAATTTGCAATTGTTGGATGTGTCATGTGGATCATGTACACAGATTTCATGGATCATGTACTTTTCCTTTATTTACTTCATTCGCGTGTATGTTTATTTACAAATAAAAAATGTATGCCATTATTAAACTGCAACTGAATTTTTAGTTTTCTTTTGTTAACTCCTTTTTTTATTGACAAACAACTTCCATGTTGCTCCCAAGCGACCCCGGAGCAACCCTAGCCCCGCCACCTCAGAACGACGCCGACATTCTAATTCTCCCTCGTTGTCGTAGCCGCGGGCGCTCGCCACCAAAGGTGGGCGGGTGGTTCCCAAGCGCTGCGTGGCCTAGAGACGACCTCTCCTCTCTACGGTTCCAGCAGATTTTGGTGACTTGCCGGCTGTTCCGGAGCTCGGCGGCCTAGTAAAGCGTCGCCTGCTGCTGCTTGGCTTGCTCCTCTGGCAGTGGGGACGCTCCCTTGCCGTGATGGTGTTGACCCGGCCATGGCCCTACGGGGGTGCAATGCCCCTCAAGCTTCTTCACGTGTGGCTGGGGAACCTTCGGTTGTCGGGCGTGGCAGCGGATTTAGAGTTTGGCCGCACGATCTTGGGACTTCTCGCGGGGCTGTCGGCAACACGTACATCCGACGCTTTGCAGTGAAGTCTTACGTGATCGAATAAAATAATTTTCAGTAGTGGCCCTACTGATTTTCTTCCGCCCCAAACATCGATCTACCTGCTGTCGGTCGTCCTCGATCTTGAACAGAGGTTCGGGCAAGACTAGTTCCACAAAGCGCAAAAATTTCTGCTGGCTACACCCTAAGAGAGATGTAAAAGCTGTTCATGTTGAAAGAATTTTCCATATATACTTGTGTGCAAACAGCCTAGTAGGCGTTGCATATTCACACGCACTTCCACTGCATGCTGATCCCCGGTCTGACAACGATTTATTTTCGAAACGTGTGGACGTCGTCTCTGCCGTGCAACTTCGGCTGAAAATTGAACAAACGCTCCTGCGCACGCACGCTCATACGCACTCTGTCTGCACATCTGTTACATCATAAACCGTTCCACAATGAATTGTGTCGGGAAACTTTATGAAAACTACACTATTTTTTTTCTGCCATTTCTGGTGCTACGTAGGACGGCAAACCATTTGGGCAAATGAAAAAAAATATAATTTACATCTACTTGTGGAGGTAACCTATTATCAGATCATATTTATAAGTTTTCAGAAAATACAACGGAAAGAAAACTGGGAAAAAACAATATGGAGCCGTCAGAGGCTTATCTGGCCGATATGACTTCTAGAAATGATTTCCTGAGCTCAACCTAAAATTGAGGGGTTGGCTCCAGGCTCAAACTCTATCTTGTGGTAGACTGCCCGGGGCGCTTGGCCAACTAACTTGTGGGGCATGACATCCCAAATTTATCATTCGGAAGAAAAAAGTATTATGTGTATTGAATCTGCTCTTCTGTTAGCATGAACACATGAATGAGATTCTTCTTATTCTTCCTAAACAGAACCCCCCACCCTATTAAAATTAAAAAATACTATACAATAGTATGAGCATTTACATAAATCTAACCCCTTGTGAGCCGTACAAAAAACATAAATTTGTGTAGTCAAGTTTTAAATTTACACTGATAGGGCTGATATATCAGTATATCATTTCGCACATATCAGCCGATAGACCTATATATCAACTGATATGGCTGACATTTGTTTTGATATATCAATCGATACAGAGCGATACATAGATTCCAATGTTTCTTTCTCACAATAAAAAGTTGGAATTGAAGTTAGATATTTACCACGTCATTAGAATATTAAATGCATGCATAATATTTTGTAGATACCCATATATATCATGTATTTTTTTGACGTCAGAGTGTCCATTTTTTGTGAGTCTTCACTACTTCATTTCGTAATTGACAAGTTGATAATGTTATAATCATGTATTTGTTATGCTCAAACATTGACATTGTACATTTTCTTGTACCTACAACACACTTTTGAACTAGAATAATGAAAAAAAATCATATTTGTTTTCTCCATTGTAACTACATAGTATTTGATATTCGGCATTCCATATGTTGAAGCCGAGCTGATACCTGATACTGGTGTTTTGAACCTTGCTAATAATGTACAGTTTTTTTTTTACAAATGGCACATGTGGTAAACTATCTGAACATACAACTATAGTACAATCATGGTTTGACTCTTTTCTTTTTAACATGAGGGGAAGCCCAGCATTAATGTAACAGCCCAAAGTTGAAAACCTAAAAACCCGAATAAAATTTCCACTTTTTGTTTGCATTGCATCATGGCATACATATTTAAATTGCTTAAGTCGAATAAAGCAACACTTGAGAATTAAAACAAAGGAAGCAAAACTTCCCAAACCTCCAAACTAAATGCATTGCTCAAATTGGCAAAACAAATAATTCTTGAGTTTCCAAATTGTCCAGGAAGTTCCAAGAAGCATATTATAAATATTTGTCTTGCCAAGCAAGGAAATGAAATCGAGAATTCAAATTTGGTTCAATTCAATTCTACTTCTGAAACCAAGTAAGCTTTCCAAAAATTCTAACTAAAATGGTGGGGAGCTTCATTAATATATTATGAGCCTCCATGAATAATTTCATAATTTATAAAAATGTTTAAGTACCTCTTTCAAATGATTTTAACTTGCTGTTTTAAAAGGAAGAAATAGGAGAAGGACCC
Source organism: Poa pratensis (assembly GCA_947311845.1). Classification (NCBI taxonomy): domain Eukaryota; kingdom Viridiplantae; phylum Streptophyta; class Magnoliopsida; order Poales; family Poaceae; genus Poa; species Poa pratensis. The sequence goes on along the minus strand of CAMZMU010000107.1, from coordinate 116,134,984 downwards.
AGTTGTAATTTCGGAAAAGTGTGCAGGGGCGTTTTTGCGAAATCCCTTTCTTCTCCCTGTAGCCACACCATCCACTGCCGCCGTGGCGCTCCCGCGCGTCGTACGCCGAGCTGGACCCTCCCCTGCCCTGTCCTTCCCTACAAGGAGAGGAGAACACGACCCCGAGCCCCACCTGCTCGCTCACTGCTCCCCTGCTTCTCTCATGCTCCCCTTTCTTTTCCCCACCGCGGCCGAACCGCAGCCATGGCTGCCGCCGCGCCTCGCCGCCGTGTGAGCGCCCAAGGAGTGAATCGAAGCACATCACGACGTCCACCTCGTCGTCCTCCACCTCTCTGCCAGAGGAATCGAGCCGGGAAGCCGTCAAGCGCCGCCGCCGTCCGTTTCCTTCTCCAACCTCGGCCGAGCTCCGCCGTATGATTCACGCCGTCTCCGTCCACCCCGAGCTTCGCTGGGCACGCAGGACTCGCCGTCGGCCTCTCCTCTGCCTCCCCGTCAACTCGTGCAAGCGGGGAAGGCCGGGAGCCGCCGAATCGCGCCGTCGACTCCATCACCGTCCGCTGCCCCTTCTCGAACGCCGCCGACGATACTGACCTCCCCGCGCCACGCCGTCTGCACCAACGCAACCGTGGTGAGCGCCTGGACCTCACTGGTTCCTTTCCCCTCTCCCTCTCTCGCCGTATCCTCGCCGGAGCACCGTAGCCATCACCGCCGTGCTGCCCACCGTGGCCTCCCTCGCGAGCTCGCACGCCCGGTCGTGCACCCGGCTAAACCGGCCTCGATGCCGTTTCGCTCGGGCCGTTAACCGGCCTTGGGCCCGGCCTTAACCGGCCACGAGCCGGAGCCCTCTGTGACTTGCCCGGCCTGCCAACCGGCCCAACCGGCCTGGAGGCCGGCTCCTCTGTTTCTTTTTCCTGCTGTCTCTTTTTCTTTTCCTCTTGGGTAGCACCTTGTTCCCCACTACTCCCTCGCAGTTAGGGACATCGACCTCCGATGTTTGTAGTGTTCCACCCCCTCTCTCGAATGCGAGTAATCGTTTTCGTCGTTGATTAAAAATATCGGAATTAAAATAATAAGATTAAAAGAGGAGATTAAAAATATAATAACTTTTTATCCGGACTTCAGAAATTACGTGTAATATATCAAAATGTTCAGAAAAATATGAATCACTCAGAATCATCATCATCATGCATATCTGATCACAATTACAATAATGCGCTCTAGTAGTAGTTATAATCACTAAGTTTAAATATGGGGTTTATTCCAAATAATGCCATAAATATAATGGGGACCCCATTTAACTTGTTGCTCTTGTTCAATGCTTCTAGGGTGCATTTAAAATGTCATATCATCATTTTTGTATGCATTGCACAATGCCATGTGTTGATGGTTGTTTCTTTTCCGGTGTTGTTTGTGCTTCGTTAGATCGAGGAGTTGAGGTGCAACCACAATTCTTCGACGATCCCTACTACCAGTACCCTGATCAAGGCAAGCGTAATCCCCCCCTCTGAGCATATCTTATCCTATTTTCCGCAATTATTTTCTCCACTATAATATTGCATGCGGTTCTAAATGCCTTTTGCCTGGAGTAGAGTATCCTACTAGTTGCATTAGAATCCTGATGCCAATACCTGTTTTACCTTCCTATTACCATAAGTTTGTATTGTTGGCCATGGAATACTTACTATGCTATGCAAGTGCTTAGCCATGCTTAGTGAAATGCCTAGTTGTACTAGGGGTGGTGAATGCTGGAAACAGGTGTTAACTTGTGACAGTGATGTTGATGGTGGAAAATTGTGGAGATGATAATAAAATGCTAAGAAGGTGGGGATGAGAGGCCACATGGGATGTGGTGGGTTGTCTCGTTCTCACCGCCTAGGTGCGAGTTCTGTACCTCTTGAACCAAGTTGAGCGTGCAACCATGTGTGGGGTATATGGAGCCCTCGTCGACCGACTAACTTGAGCGGACTAGCCAGGGTCCTCTAGTTCGGGCTTCCATTTGCGTGTGCGTGAAGACGGAGGCCAAGACTGAGATGAGGACAGTGGTGTTTAGGAAAATGAGTGGCCACGGGACAGGGTGCTGGGAGCACTGAACCTGTCTCGTCCTCACTGATGATCCTGGGTTAGTCCTTAACAAGGTAAAGGTTGTAGCCGTTTCACACTCAGCCGGCTTTCCCCGGAAGAGAGCTAAGCGTAGGCAATGAGTCTGGCGTACGCATGGATAAGGAGCTGGGAGGTCCCTCGGGAACCTGGCGACTTTCACATTGTACACCCCTGCAGGGTTAAATCTTTTCGAAAAGCCGTGTCCGCGGTTATGGACGACTTGGGAATGGACGATGATCATAGAATAACTTTAACAGAATGATTAAAACTTGGGTACTAGAGGTACCAATCTCACGGATGTAAGGTTGACTTCCTCGAGGGTGATTCGGGGAGGTGCCTTGATGAACAGGTACAATGGTGATGTTGGTGATGATTGAGAAAGGTGATCTCAAAGAAAAGAGTTACTTCTTACCCCTTTTCAAAATAATCTGATTAGTCGATGCCTTTGAGTTATGTTTTCATAAATAAAATCAGCTTTATGCAAAACAGCCTAAAACCTTGAAAGCTAATCATCGAGCATATGTTAGCTCTTAATCTTGCGAGTTCGTCGAACTCAACGTCGTTTGCTTATTTTCAGGAGAGGACTTCACCGACCTCGAAGGTGGGTTCTTTGTGGACGTTGACGAGTAGTCTGGGGTTCCCAGGTGGCAGCTTGGGACATCCCGGAACAGCTGGCGCTGGATGTTTATTTGTAGGCCTCTTAGGCCGTATTTGGTTCTTGTTGTTTAGAACAACGCCCTTCGCTTCCGCTTGATGAAATGTTGGGTCGGTGACCCCTGTTTGTAACTTTTGCTATCTTTCTCTATTATAAGAGCTGCTTATAATGTTCTGTGTCGTAGAGTCTGTGATGTGCCAGTTGTTCCACAAGTCTTGATCTTATTATTATGCTTTGATGGATGTGACCGTGTTGAGGCATCGATCGGGTGTTGCGTTGTCTGGAGTGAGGTGTACCCAGCAACGCCTGCCAAAGGTTTTGGCCGGGGATTGGTAAACCCGTAACCTCCGGTGGTATCGCTTAACCGGTGACACGCACCATCACTGTATAGTAGTCGGGTCGGGGCGCCACAAGTTGGTATCAGAGCAGGACTGCCTGTAGGAAACCCTTTCTACTGGTCGATGTTGAGTCTAGTGTTTGCGAAAATATTTTAACCTAAAAATGAGTTGTGAAAACCATCTTAGGATTCTTTTTACTCCTTATCTGTTACCCTCTAATCTCGGAGCATCTTACCTCGATTTGATTTTAAAGTTTCCCGCCCCGGGATCCGAAGTTTTTGAAATAACAGTTGAGAAACGGGGTTGGACTTCTCACCTGTTACCTTTAGTGTTATGTGTCCAGTTGCTTCCGCGGCGCTACAATCTGAAGCTTCATGTGCCGAGAATCCATCTGGAATACGACGAAGATTCTTATCAACTCAGTTGTTTACGAACCCTTGTATTCCTATCAAGTTTAATCTCTTAATCCTTTCTAACCCAAGGACTTGAACATAAGGTCCCGGATTGTGCCAACTAGAGTGTGTTAAGTGGTGATTTCTTAACTCTCGCTAGTAGCGCATGATGCTGATCTTCAACCCAAGTCCTTTCCGTGGTCTGTGTGGTAAATGGTCGAATAGGGATCTACCACACCTCAGCGGGCTATGTAACTTCATTTCTCCCTTAGCCTTGTGTTAGGTTCTGTCTTGGAACCATCGGGGTTATAGCCAGGATTCTTCTAGCACGTCTCCCAACTCTGTTCGTGATTCCGCTACATCTCTCCTTTTCGGGCATGGTTATCACAATTGAGTAATAACCGGTGCATCTTCAACATCTTAGGATTTCTCCTGAGCAAGTTTCTTACTCTGATCCGCTTTCCGACCTTTGTCTGTCTTTTGGCAGTAACGTTCTCCCCGTGCATTGGAGTGTTCCGATGCTAGTCACTCTCTTGATCCGGCAAAATTCTTTCCCCTTCGTCTTGTTAGAAGGAATGAGCTCCCGTATCCTGTCCACTTCTCGGATCTAGTCAAAGTAATGAGATCTGCGGAGTAAGGGCTTTGTCTAGTTTTTGTTCTGCTCCACCTTAGAGTGGCACCCTCTTTTATATCAGAGTATCGTGCTAGGTGTCATGATCCTCTTGATGAAGTGATGCTCTTACACTTAATTGCTCTCCGTTCTCCAAGTAACTTGTTACTCGAGAATGATAAGTCGTGAGCAATAATGTGGCTATCGGATATTCTCAGCAGTTCTTACTGCGTTGAAATCCAAAGACCTTCTTTATCCTCCTTAGCATGATTGGTTATCCGATCACTAAGCTGAGTTTGACAGTGCTACCAAGTCCGTTGGCTTTGATGCACTCCCTCGGTCAAAGAGCTAGGTTCGTGCCGAAGCTCCCAAGACCACCTCGTTGTGCCTTGAAAGGCATGATCCTCTCTCGAACTCAAGATCCACCGTTATGTCGTGATATCCTATATGGGGATCGTGATATTCTGTAGGTCTTTCCAGAAGTATCGCCAGGTTGTCGCCTGTCCAAGCTCAACATCACGGACAACTCTTTTCTCCAAAAAAAAAAAAAAAAAAAAAAAAAAAAAAAAAAAAATTTGAGCTTATGAGTAAGCTGGTTCTCTGAACAACTCCTTTCTCCAAGAAAATCGTGCTGGATGTCCTGAAGTATTCGGTTGAGCTTAAACAACTTGGAGAGTTAAAAGACAAAAGCTCTATCTGATATAGTTCATTCTCAATCGGATGTCTAGTGTTACGTGTCGAAGCAAGTTGGTATCTCCTTTGTGGATATGCTAACCTCCAAAACTTTTGATTTGATTTGGGCTATCGTCAAATCAAACTCAGACTAACACATTCAGTAGGTTAAACTCAGATTAGAAAGATGTTAGTCTGACCAATACTTATGCCCCATTCATGTGACATTTGAGTCTACCGAATTGGAGTATCTAGATAAGTTTGTTGTTGAGCCCATCAACTACATTCTTATTCTCTCCATGATTAAGGAGATTTGTATGGGATAGTGGGCGTCAGCATTGGAAACCTGTTGGAACTCACTTGTGCCATCACAAGGTAAGTGTTCTGGAAGTTAGAAGTGACTTTCTCTGGTTCACGTGCAATTGCTGAAAGATGTCGCCGTGGATCTGAGTAAATTGTCTAGTTTTCCTCGAAATCTTCTCAACTCATTCCTGCATGTGCAGAATATTCTCGGAATGGTGTGTTGTTACCTCCACTCCTTCAGCCTTTCATCTAGGCATCCAAGCTGCTAATTGAATCGTTCCAGAAAGAGAAGAAGTCTGAAAATTTCTTTTGTCTCCTATGGTGTTTCCCGTCAAGAACTCAACTGTGTCTCATTGCAAGAAATTCATGTAAGGGCAGCTGTCTCCTGACAAGTTGCTAATACCGGAGTTCAGCAATCTCGTTCCTCCTTTGGAGTTTGACCTTGTAGTCTAACTCCTGGGGTTCTACCAAAAGTAATCCGGTGGTATCTGTGGCAAAGACTCCCTATTCATCCATGTTGAATCTGGAGTATCTCTACACCCGATTAGATCTAAATCTCCCTCAGAAACGATAGTGGGTGATCCCCAAGAAGCTTGAACTGATGTCTGGAAAAATCAAGAAATGTTCCCAACACTAACATCTGCAGAGTTTCTGAAGTTCTCTCGATCTAGCTTTCCGATCCTTCTCTGGTGATCTGAAATGCTCCTCCATGAGGAAGGTTCTACTCAAGCCGACTAGTACAAGTTAACTCTTTAACCGTTGGAATCTTGTTTACCTCTCGTCTTCAGAAATTCTAGGCCTTGTGCAAAGTTCATATTCTGAATCTTTTGAGGGTTCGTTGTCTACCAGATGGAAACCTCCTAGCACTCTCCTGTTACCTCCATGTGTCTCCTAACCGTCAGTTCAATGGACGCTTGGAGTCTCATCCTAAGTTCCACTAGGAGGTGCTCGGTCGAGTATCCTCGCAAGAAACCATCCTTCCAGAGTTCTTCCTTCGTTCCAGTGGTGTAGCTGAGCGGTGATCTCGAAAGCGAAGCCGATGAAGATTATCATGTTGCCCTTCAACAACCTCTTCAAGAAAGAAGCCGAGAAGATCGTTGAAGACTGTTGTAACCTTTTTCCCCTTTCCTACTCTTAGAATCTCGGGACGAGATTCCTGTAAGGAGGGTAGAGTTGTAACAGCCCAAAGTTGAAAACCTAAAAACCCGAATAAAATTTCCACTTTTTGTTTGCATTGCATCATGGCATACATATTTAAATTGCTTAAGTCGAATAAAGCAACACTTGAGAATTAAAACAAAGGAAGCAAAACTTCCCAAACCTCCAAACTAAATGCATTGCTCAAATTGGCAAAACAAATAATTCTTGAGTTTCCAAATTGTCCAGGAAGTTCCAAGAAGCATATTATAAATATTTGTCTTGCCAAGCAAGGAAATGAAATCGAGAATTCAAATTTGGTTCAATTCAATTCTACTTCTGAAACCAAGTAAGCTTTCCAAAAATTCTAACTAAAATGGTGGGAGCTTCATTAATATTATGAGCCTCCATGAATAATTTCATAATTTATAAAAATGTTTAAGTACCTCTTTCAAATGATTTTAACTTGCTGTTTTAAAAGGAAGAAATAGGAGAAGGACCCAGTTGTAATTTCGGAAAAGTGTGCAGGGGCGTTTTTGCGAAATCCCTTTCTTCTCCCTGTAGCCACACCATCCACTGCCGCCGTGGCGCTCCCGCGCGTCGTACGCCGAGCTGGACCCTCCCCTGCCCTGTCCTTCCCTACAAGGAGAGGAGAACACGACCCCGAGCCCCACCTGCTCGCTCACTGCTCCCCTGCTTCTCTCATGCTCCCCTTTCTTTTCCCCACCGTGGCCGAACCGCAGCCATGGCTGCCGCCGCGCCTCGCCGCCGTGTGAGCGCCCAAGGAGTGAATCGAAGCACATCACGACGTCCACCTCGTCGTCCTCCACCTCTCTGCCAGAGGAATCGAGCCGGGAAGCCGTCAAGCGCCGCCGCCGTCCGTTTCCTTCTCCAACCTCGGCCGAGCTCCGCCGTATGATTCACGCCGTCTCCGTCCACCCCGAGCTTCGCTGGGCACGCAGGACTCGCCGTCGGCTCTCCTCTGCCTCCCCGTCAACTCGTGCAAGCGGGGAAGGCCGGGAGCCGCCGAATCGCGCCGTCGACTCCATCACCGTCCGCTGCCCCTTCTCGAACGCCGCCGACGATACTGACCTCCCCGCGCCACGCCGTCTGCACCAACGCAACCGTGGTGAGCGCCTGGACCTCACTGGTTCCTTTCCCCTCTCCCTCTCTCGCCGTATCCTCGCCGAGCACCGTAGCCATCACCGCCGTGCTGCCCACCGTGGCCTCCCTCGCGAGCTCGCACGCCCGGTCGTGCACCGGCTAAACCGGCCTCGATGCCGTTTCGCTCGGGCCGTTAACCGGCCTTGGGCCCGGCCTTAACCGGGCCACGAGCCAGAGCCCTCTGTGACTTGCCCGGCCTGCCAACCGGCCCAACCGGCCTGGAGGCCGGCTCCTCTGTTTCTTTTTCCTGCTGTCTCTTTTTCTTTTCCTCTTGGGTAGCACCTTGTTCCCCACTACTCCCTCGCAGTTAGGGACATCGACCTCCGATGTTTGTAGTGTTCCACCCCCTCTCTCGAATGCGAGTAATCGTTTTCGTCGTTGATTAAAAATATCGGAATTAAAATAATAAGATTAAAAGAGGAGATTAAAAATATAATAAATTTTTATCCGACTTCAGAAATTACGTGTAATATATCAAAATGTTCAGAAAAATATGAATCACTCAGAATCATCATCATCATGCATATCTGATCACAATTACAATAATGCGCTCTAGTAGTAGTTATAATCACTAAGTTTAAATATGGGGTTTATTCCAAATAATGCCATAAATATAATGGGGACCCCATTTAACTTGTTGCTCTTGTTCAATGCTTCTAGGGTGCATTTAAAATGTCATATCATCATTTTTGTATGCATTGCACAATGCCATGTGTTGATGGTTGTTTCTTTTCCGGTGTTGTTTGTGCTTCGTTAGATCGAGGAGTTGAGGTGCAACCACAATTCTTCGACGATCCCTACTACCAGTACCCTGATCAAGGCAAGCGTAATCCCCCCCTCTGAGCATATCTTATCCTATTTTCCGCAATTATTTTCTCCACTATAATATTGCATGCGGTTCTAAATGCCTTTTGCCTGGAGTAGAGTATCCTACTAGTTGCATTAGAATCCTGATGCCAATACCTGTTTTACCTTCCTATTACCATAAGTTTGTATTGTTGGCCATGGAATACTTACTATGCTATGCAAGTGCTTAGCCATGCTTAGTGAAATGCCTAGTTGTACTAGGGTGGTGAATGCTGGAAATAGGTGTTAACTTGTGACAGTGATGTTGATGGTGGAAAATTGTGGAGATGATAATAAAATGCTAAGAAGGTGGGGATGAGAGGCCACATGGGATGTGGTGGGTTGTCTCGTTCTCACCGCCTAGGTGCGAGTTCTGTACCTCTTGAACCAAGTTGAGCGTGCAACCATGTGTGGGGTATATGGAGCCCTCGTCGACCGACTAACTTGAGCGGGACTAGCCAGGGTCCTCTAGTTCGGGCTTCCATTTGCGTGTGCGTGAAGACGGAGGCCAAGACTGAGATGAGGACAGTGGTGTTTAGGAAAATGAGTGGCCACGGGACAGGGTGCTGGGAGCACTGAACCTGTCTCGTCCTCACTGATGATCCTGGGTTAGTCCTTAACAAGGTAAAGGTTGTAGCCGTTTCACACTCAGCCGGCTTTCCCCGGAAGAGAGCTAAGCGTAGGCAATGAGTCTGGCGGTACGCATGGATAAGGAGCTGGGAGGTCCCTCGGGAACCTGGCGACTTTCACATTGTACACCCCTGCAGGGTTAAATCTTTTCGAAAAGCCGTGTCCGCGGTTATGGACGACTTGGGAATGGACGATGATCATAGAATAACTTTAACAGAATGATTAAAACTTGGGTACTAGAGGTACCAATCTCACGGATGTAAGGTTGACTTCCTCGAGGGTGATTCGGGGAGGTGCCTTGATGAACAGGTACAATGGTGATGTTGGTGATGATTGAGAAAGGTGATCTCAAAGAAAAGAGTTACTTCTTACCCCTTTTCAAAATAATCTGATTAGTCGATGCCTTTGAGTTATGTTTTCATAAATAAAATCAGCTTTATGCAAAACAGCCTAAAACCTTGAAAGCTAATCATCGAGCATATGTTAGCTCTTAATCTTGCGAGTTCGTCGAACTCAACGTCGTTTGCTTATTTTCAGGAGAGGACTTCACCGACCTCGAAGGTGGGTTCTTTGTGGACGTTGACGAGTAGTCTGGGGTTCCCAGGTGGCAGCTTGGGACATCCCGGAACAGCTGGCGCTGGATGTTTATTTGTAGGCCTCTTAGGCCGTATTTGGTTCTTGTTGTTTAGAACAACGCCCTTCGCTTCCGCTTGATGAAATGTTGGGTCGGTGACCCCTGTTTGTAACTTTTGCTATCTTTCTCTATTATAAGAGCTGCTTATAATGTTCTGTGTCGTAGAGTCTGTGATGTGCCAGTTGTTCCACAAGTCTTGATCTTATTATTATGCTTTGATGGATGTGACCGTGTTGAGGCATCGATCGGGGTGTTGCGTTGTCTGGAGTGAGGTGTACCCAGCAACGCCTGCCAAAGGTTTTGGCCGGGGATTGGTAAACCCGTAACCTCCGGTGGTATCGCTTAACCGGTGACACGCACCATCACTGTATAGTAGTCGGGTCGGGGCGCCACAATTAATCATTAAACTCTTAATTGATGAGTATTTTAGTCACCGAAGTCTGAACATGTGTCAAAATGGTCACACTGTTGTAAAACATCAGATATTTTCCCTCCATGTGATATTTTCCCTTGTTGGCCAAGCCTCAACCTTACTAGCTAAGGACGTGCTGGCTTCCTTGGATGCCAAGGAGTTGACTCCTTGTTGGACAAGGGAAGATAGGAGTCGTACTCCTTGTAAAGCAAGGGAAAGCTTATCTGATTGATTGTGGGCTGTATACCTAAACTGCCCATGGTGTGCGGCTATAAATAGAAGACTTGAGAGAGCTAGAGATGGACAATCTGATCAGTTTTGTAGTACATTGCAAGACAAAATAATAAAGAGCTCTCAGCCTTCTCATATTTCTGGTGTCTTTCTTGTGATTGTGCCGTGTATGTGGTGATTGAAAGTGTTGAACAACACCGTTTCTCAACACGTTATCAGCACGAGTGCTCTCGAGCAAAGGTATGTTGTTCAAAACTACTTGCTAATCACTCGATGGATAATACAAGATGCTTATTTGTTCTGCTGCTAGTACTCTCAATTCTTGTTAGCATGCAAACTATAGCTTCGTTTGTACACGAGTGATGCTATGCTACCGTAGCGCTGCATGCTCATGTGGATCGGCAAATAAAAATAACTTCAAGGCCACCGATCAAACAAGTCGTGAGCATTAAATCCCTTGCACGGGATGTTGCTACACCGGCACTGATGAGCAGCAAAATGTCCGGAGCCTGAAGCTCCGCATCATGGCATCGCCTTGACAAGAAGGCTGGTGATGAGCTCACGATCTTATGTGTTTATGCTCACCTGATCCCAATATGCGGGCGTTGCCGCGACGGCACGGGTAAGCAGCTCGACGTCCGGAGCCAGCAGCTCCGTGTATGTCACCCATGTGTGCTCAGAAGGCTGCGTTCCTTGCTGTCGGTGCCATGATTAGAGCCTGTAGCTCCGCACCATCGTATCATCCTGGCCAGAAGCCTCGCAAGACTGATGCAACAGCGTCGCCTAGTCACTGGCCAGAAGCCAAGGCTATGAGCTCACGTTAGGCCTGCACAGCCATGACCTTATGTGTTTATGTACACATATTAAATTCAGTAATATCTTGCAAATTAAATCCTGAAGCATTTAATACTGCATAAACATCTGGAACTGTTTACATACCAGTATTTACACTGTTAGCACTCATGACATGCACATATTTATCTGAAGTAAATTGTTGCTTGATCTAAATATAAAGGAAATGTCTGGCATCAACTCCAAGGAATTTGCCGAGCTCGCCCTAGATGGCAGCAACTACCTCACGTGGGCTATGGATGCTAAGTTAAGTCTTACATCCATGTCTCTCAGTCATACCATTAACCAGCCGGCAGCTGGCACAAATGGTCCTTCTGCCGCTGAAAAAGCGAAAGCGTTGATCTTTCTGAGGCATCACCTCAATTCAGCGTTGAAGCTTGAATATCTGACTGAAGAGGACCCACTCACTCTTTGGCAATCCCTGAAGGATCGCTATGACCAGCAAAGGTCAGTTGTGCTTCCTCAAGCACGGAGTGACTGGTTAATCCTACGTTTCCAAGACTTCAAGTCTGTGGCAGCATATAACTCTTCCTGCTCAGAATGTGTGGCCAGAAAGTCACTGATGCTGATATCATTGACAAAACTTTGTCTACGTTCCATCCCACCAACATGGTATTGCAAGAGCAATACAGGCATGCCAAATATGCCAAGTACTCTGAGTTGATCTCTGTCCTGTTAGTGGCAGAAAAACAAAATGAACTTCTTATGAAGAATCATAGCGCCCGCTCAACTGGGACTATGGTTGTGCCTGAAGCACATGTGATCACTCAAAGTGTTGGAAGTTCCCATGGTCGCAGAAAGGACAAAGGGAGCCAAGGGTGGAAGGGAAAGAAGAGCAATGCATTCAAGGGCAAGGGTAGAGGAAGAGGAAAAGGCAAAGAAAAATTCAGAACTGATCCAGGTGCTCAGACTAGGGAAAGCAAGGAAAATGCTTCAGATGTGGATGTGAGGATCATTGGTCTCGCAACTGCCGCACCCCCAAGCACCTGGTTGAGTTATATCAGCAGTCCATCAAAGGTAGCAACAAGCAGGATAATAACGAGTCCCACTTTGTAGAGCCTGCTGCTCTGCCGGACTCTAAGAAGCTTGAAGACCTTCTTCTTAAGGAAAATCCTGGTAGTGGTGATTTGAACCTGGATGGTATCGATCTTCCTGAAGAAGATATGAATGTTGATATATATGGAGACCTGGTGTAATCTCCTAGCCTAATATATATATTTCCGTCATGAGTTGTAATTCCAGTGTTATATAGTTCCTGCTGAACTTGGTTATGTAATAAGCTCCTGAAGAGCATAGTATTGTATTTTGTATTAGTGTAACTTTTGCTTAATATAAGTTCCAGTATGTTATATGTTCATGCTCTTTCCAATGAAGATGTAAATATGCCTTTTACAGAGCAAGGTGTGTCGATCCAATGGAGGAAGAGGAGATATGTCTTATTGATAGTGCCACCACAAATACAATTCTTCGGGAGACCAAATATTTCCAAACTCTAACTAAGAAACCTGGAAATATTATGACCATTGCCAGAAGCAATACTCATATTGTCGGTACCGGAAGTGCCACAATAGTTCTCCCCATGGGTACCCAACTTGTAATCAAGGATGCCTTGTTGTATCCTGAATCAAAACGGACCCTACTAAGCTTTAAAGCTATCCGTTCAAATGGTTTCCATGTGGAAACGAAAGTCGAGAATGGTACTGAATACCTGATCATGACTAAATTTGACGGATCCAGGAAGAAAGTGGTTGAGAAACTCCCTTCCTTAGCATCAGGATTGTACTACACATACATAAAGCCCATAAAGGAATATGTTGCGCTGAAAACAAATTTCAGGAACCCAGAGTCATACAGGTATGGCATGATAGACTGGGTCATCCTGGGTTGGGTATGATGAGGAAAATCATCAGAGGCTCTGTTGGCCATAGTATAACAACAAAAGACTTCCCAAATCCTGAAGATTTTATGTGCACTGCATGTGCCAAAGGGAAGTTAATCCTTAGACCCTCCACCTTGAAGGTGAAGGATGAATCGCCAATTTTCCTGCAGAGAATTCAAGGCGATATCTGTGGACCCATACAACCCTTGTCGGGCCCTTTCAAATATTTTATGGTCCTGATTGATGCCTCCACTAGGTGGAGCCACGTATGCCTATTATCTACAAGGAACCATGCCTTTGCAAAGCTGGTTGCCCAGATAATAAAACTAAGAGCAAATTTTCCGGATAGCCGGATCAAATCCATAAGGATGGATAATGCTGGAGAATTTACCTCCAAATCATTTGATGACTATTGTCTAGCTCTAGGCATATGATACCCACAAGTATAGGGGATCGTTGAAATCTTCAATGTGTAAGTATAGTATCGATCCCACGAGGAGTAGAAGGTATAAGTATTTATCCTCTCAAATAAGAGTGTCACTTCTCTTATTATCTATGCACTAGAAAAACTAAAATGATTAAATGATGCAAGTGTTTTTGGGTTTTTGGCGTAGAGTTTGCAATAAAGTAAAAAGCTGAAAATAAAATATGACAAGTGAAAGCTCTCAAAGAGAGAAAGCCCAATCCTCTATGCAGCGAGAGGACAAGCTCAAGTGTGTGTTTCTTATAAGTGGAGAACGTTCCCAAGGGCTACCTAGACTTCATGGCATAAATATTTCTAGAACAACAAGGTAAGCATTTTGTCAAGTTTTAATCTTCTTTTGGACGGAGCCATAATTAGGGAAAGCTAAATAAATAAACTAAACCCCCTTATGATGGTTCTTATGGCCAAGTAAATGACTGCGCAAGAGTTATTAAGACATAGAGTCCCACCATAGCCTTAAACTCTAAGGTACCCGATACTAATACCCTCATAATGCAACTTCATGACTCGGTCTCAGGTTTATATGTCCTCCCAAGTCTCCCTCACTCCATTACACTACGGTGTTCTCCTATGAGCCCATATTGGTGAAGTGATGTGCAGTCGACGTTCGCACAACACCATCATAGAATTACATAAAAAGATAAACACTTGACAAAATACCAACACATGTCATAAATAAATCATTGCCAATCCATCCTATGCCCCCAGGAACATGAGAGAACTACTCACAACGCGAAGACATGATATGATTCAATGGCATAAGTGATACAACACAATCTGAGAATATAATCTCCCCACAAAACAATGACAAGTAGCAATTCACAAACATGTAGAATAGTACTTAGACAATAGCTAGGGTTCAACAATCTCAAACTATGAGGGGGATGATGTAACAGCCCGAAGTTTGAGAACCCGAAAACCTGTGTAAATTTTCCACTTTTGTGTTCATTGCATCATGGCATCATGCATCATGTTGTTGTTGCTAGGGAATTGTGCTAGGGAATTGTTGATGTTGCTAGGGAATTGTGGTTGTTGCTAGGGATTTGTGGAGGTTGGCACCACTTCAAACCAAATTGCCAAATTGTGCTTTAACAAATTTCAAAACAGTGAAAGCACACCATCTTGCAAAACACAAATACTTGACATCCTATATTTATCAAGGAAGTTCCAAGAGTTCAAATATTATTTTGCACTTGCTCCAAATTGTTAAAGGAGCAACACTTTTGAAATTTAGCAAAATGCCATATCCAACCTTTCCAAACAAAAGTGGTTCAAAACATTTTATTTGGAGGCGCCAATTTTTGTGGAGCTTCCTCCTGGTATAAAAAGGCCACTCAAATTATTTCATAATTTTTGAAAATGTTTTGGTGCCTAAATTAAATCACTGAAGCTGCTGGTGTCAAATGGTTTTATATTTTAAAAGGGAAAAGGACCTGGTTGTGATGAACTTAAAAGTACCAGGGGGTTTTCTGGAAAACTGTCGTCTCTCTCCTCTGGCACTGTCGCCACAGCGCGCCTGGCGCCATGCCGCTGCCGTCGCCACGTGCTTGACCGCGCCAGGGCCCCCCTCTGCCTCTCCTCTGCAAGGGAGACACCCCCATGACCTCACCTGCTCCCCCTCGCTCCCCTCTCACCTGCTCCCTCGTTCCCTCTTCTCTCCCCACGAGCGCGCACCCGAGCCGCCATGGTCGTCGTCGCCGCCGCGGTTTGAGCTCGCCTCGAGCGAAACGGAGACCGCCAGAAGCTTTGCCGTGTCGCCCTCCTCGTCTCCGCCGAAGGAATCGGCGAGGGAGGCCGTGAATCGACGTGGCCGTCCACCACTTCGCCGCCACCGTTCACGAGCCGCCGCGGACGAATTCGTCGCAGGCACGCCTCCTCCGACCTCGCCGTCTTCTCTGCCGTGTCCAGGGTGAGTGTGTGAACCTCCCCAGTGCCTCCACTCTCCCTCTCCCGCCCTGTGTCGCCGGAGCACCCCACGCCGCCGTGCATCGCCGTGCTTCCTCTTGCGTTCGGATAATCCGGAACCGAAGAACTCGGATGTAACATCCCAAAATTATCAACAAGTATTATTAGTTCCAAAAATGAGAGCCAACAAAAACTTTTGGTAAAATTATATGTGTTGATCTCTTACTCTTGCTTGTGATGTTTATTTCTTCTTGTTGGTGTGTTGCTTGCTCTAAAGACAAACATGAAGAAAAGGAGAGAAATAAAGTAGAAGCAAAACAAGAAAAATAAATGTGGCAAGTGCCACACAAATTCTCCAGGTGAGGATCTCAATTGTTTCCAACAAAACTCAGTGGAGTGGTAGTGCAAACCCTCCCATTCCATCCTTACTACTTATCTCTCTCAAATAATATTTTCAAACTAGTTTTTAAAATTCAAAAGTAAACAAAGTAAAAATAAATTAAAATGCCATAATTGAAACACTATAAAAGAAAATGTTTCAAAACATTTTATTTTGCAAAGCTAATTTTTGTGGAGCTTCTGCACATTATGAGAAGGCCCCACAAATTTTGCCAAATTTTTCTAAATTGATTTAGTGCCTCAAATAAAATCAAGAAGTACTACTGCATATAACAGAAGGACTAAAGAGTAAATAGAAGAAAGAAGAAGGAAAAGAAGCAACGCACAGGAGCCAGGGGGTTTTTGCAAAAACGTCGTCGTCTCCTACCTCCCCTAGCTCACTGTCGCCGTGCGTGTCGCCATGGCCGCAGCTCGCTCAACGCCGCTCCCAGGCCCCCCAGGGCCCCCTTGCCCGCGCTCTCCCTCGCCCCCGTGCTCTGCACCCTCTGCTGGCAGAGGAGAACCTCTCCCCTCGCCATTACGCCGCTGTCTCCCATTTCTCCGCCGTGGATGAACGGACGGCGCCGGCCAAAATTGGCCCAGCCCGCGGCACCTCGACACGCGATCCGCTACGTCGCGAACCCTAGCCCACGCCCGGACCCCCCAGACACCGCGCGCCGACCTCTCCCGCCCTCTGGACGCCGCTGGACCGCGACCACCGTGCGCCGCCGTCGCGCCTATTTAAACTCGAGCCCGCACCTCGCATTTCCCCACGCCCCACTGCCTCTCCCTTGCTCCACCACACTCACCTCCACTCGCCCGTGCACCACCACGAGGGCGGAGCCGCTGCTGCGAGCTCGCTGCTGCTCGTGCCCGTGCTCGACAGCCCGAGGTAGGCGACGACACGGCTGTGCCGTGCTGCTGCTTCCCTCTCACTTCTCTGGCCCGTACCCTCTTCCCCTTTGGACACCGCGCTCACCCACCTCTTTTTCCCTCTGGATCGTGCCCAGAATCGCCGAACAGACGCTCGCCGGAGTTCGGGAAGTTGCCGTGGAAGCAGAGCACCTCGCCGTCGACAAACCCGCCCTCCCCAGCAAGTACCACTCAGCCAGGACGTTCGCCCGAGCCTCCGCCGTCGATCTGCACCCTCTGCGCCGTCCCTAGCAACTTCCCGTCGCCGGAGCCACGGCGCCGCCCGTTCTGGGTCGTCGCCGATGGACTCGATTGCTAGCCGTTGGATCTAGATCCAACGGCAGCGTAACCCTTCGCGTTTAATAGACGCTGACGGACTGGCCCCACCCGTCAGCGATTTTATAATTTCCACCCGTGCACTGAGACACTGACAGAAGGGCCCCACTCGTCAGAATTTTGAACATTATCCAGAATAGTAACCTTTTTGAATTTAAACTTCTCTGGAAATTCAGTACTGGATCCCACTTTGAAATTCAATATCTCGAGATTTAGGGATCCAAATAAATCAAACTCAATTGTTCTGGAAATCTTATGAAATTGTTTAACCAACCCAATTGGTCTAATGTCATTTAATTAAATAGTTAAAAAGTGTTATTAAAAATACCACAGAAGGTTTAAATTCTAAACTTGTTTGTTTCTGATACTCTGTTAGTCCAAATAATTCCAAACCAATTTTGCTAGCTTAGTACTGCCTTGTATTAGCTTCCCTAATTTTGGTAGAATTAATTAAGCAATATTAATTGTTGACTTTAAAATAAACCCTTCTGGACTAAAACAAATAAATATGTTTAATGGTTGACCCAAATAAGTTAGGACTAATTTTGTTGGATCACATTTAATCATGTTAGTTACCCCTAAAAGGATTTATTTTTAGGAGTAACAAAACTTATTTGGTAGCCAAAACTTGATTGTTAAGCTACTGGATTCAAACCTTTGTGTAGGGAGTTTGGTAACTCCAATTGATCCAAATCAAATGGGGTTCTCTTCTACACATCAGTAGCTTTCTATAGAAATTTAGTTTGTATTTTTGTGACCAACAGAACTCAAGTTGTGGAATTAAACATGTTTAACAAGTTTCTGCCATAATTTGGACATAAACAAATAATGTTTAATTCAATTATTTTGAAATCAAATTGTATTGTTTGATGTATCCAGTGGCTATTTAGAGCATTTAGGATTGTGATATTGTGATGTGATGATGTTGTTTGAATAGTTTAGTGATTGCTTGTATTTGTTTGTTTATCGATTAGACGAGAACGTTGCTGGATTTATCGAGGAGGGGGAATTTGTTGAACCTGAAGATCGAGATCAAGTCCCCTTTGCCGAGCAAGGCAAGCTACTCTCTGAGCTTGCGCCTAAATATATATGCATCTACTTTGCTCAAATGATTTACCCTTAAAAGCAATGGTTTACAAAACCTTTTCAAAAAGAGTATGGAAATTATTTTGCCACCCTATGTAGTAGTTATATGAAACTTTAGGATGGAAAACAAGGTTGTTTATTCAAAACTCCTTTGGAAATACTTGTGTGGTTATGGAATGCCGAGATGTCGGTATTGAAGTGGAGAAATGGAAGATGTTGATGTTTATGAAAAATGCACAGTGTCCTAGTACTATGACAACCAATCTTAATCTGTGCGACCACATTTACCCCCATATGGGAACGGGGCTTAGTCATATAATTTGCTCTTATTAGTATGGGATACCTCATCGACGGAGATGACTCCGTTATGCATGAGGGGATGGTTTTGTGAACTCCCCTGACCTGGTTCCTCGCTCAAACTCTATGGAAAGATAAGGAGGAGGATTGAAGACTTCATAAATGTGGTCGCCGGGAAAAACATATGAGTCCTCACACTTAGGGTTGCCGACGGGGACCGGACTGAGTGTTGGTGGGAATTATCATATGGGTAGGATCCTATACTAGCATGAGCAAAGGAGAGGCTAGGTCGGTGGCTCAACTTCGCATACACCTTGTATGGCGGGACGTGGCTGACACGATGAGTTACCGGATGGGTGTGGGATAAAAAGCGTGCTACCTCTGCAGAGGGTCAAAACTATTCGAATAGCCGAGTCCTCGGATATGGACAATTGGGAGGCTGTCCTAAGATCATGTGCAAATTTTTGGAAAAGCTTTTAAGTTTAAAAGAAAATGAATTGGTGATGGTGTGGTACAACTATACCAAATGGAGTGGTATGAGTTGTTGGAATAATTGGACCATGGTGAGCCTTGGTCCGGAAAAGAAAGGGTTTGGAGAAACAAATGAGATGGTGATTTCTTTTAAAAGTAGTTATAAAACTCTTCTTACCTTTTTCAATAAAGATATAGAGATGTTTTAAAACAATTAAAAGTTGTAAGCTAGCGCATACTCATGTTGGGGTAGTTTGCGAGTACATTCAAATGTACTCATATTGGTTTCGTCCCTGGCTATTGTCCTAGCCAGACTACGAGGAGGAGCACTACGCCGAGCAGGAGTATGGCGACTTCTACGCGAACTAAGGATCTCCACAAGTCAGCTGCCTGTCGGGTCGTCATCGTTAGGAGATGATTTCTACTACACTGTAGCTTCCGCTGATATTTTGGTTTGGCCCTTGAAGGCACCTATGTAAGAACTTGGTCTAAATGACCATTTATGTAAGACTTTTTATTCGGTACTGTAATGGATGTAAACTTTGGTATCCAATTCGGATTATGTGCAACGACAGACTGATCACGGGATCGTTGTGTTAAGCATAATCGGGTATTTCGGACAGCTAGTCCGGGGTCCCCACATCGGATATTCCGATTCAAACCAGTGCGAGATTGTGTTTGGTCCTTAGCCAAATTTTTCACCATCGCCGGCGATCGGAATTTCCGAGTCAGAGAAAATCGGATGTTCCGAAGAACATCAGTGCCGAGAGTTCCCAGTCCTTAGCCAAAATTTAGTCTGTTCTTTCATTCGGATTTTCCGAATGAGGAAATTTCGGATTTTTCCGATTTTTGTCCAGCAACCAGAACTGATTCTGTTTCTTCTTTTTCCTTCTAATTTGGCTAAGATTTCCATTGTTGCTTAAACATAGATTGTAAGGGCATGAATTAAAAAGAGGGAGAGTAAAATGCAATAACTTTTATCTTGGTCAAATAATTCCAGTGTTGTTTGATTTAACTAATAACCAAGCATGATTTAAAAGAGGAAATAAAAGTTGTTAACATGTATTTCTTCGAGACATCTTAAAATGTGTTCGAGATACCCAATTGTCCGGAAATTGGTGAACAACACACTAGAAGAACTGTCATGCATATTTGATCACCGTACCCGCAATGTGCTTCCGGACGCTAGGAGAATCATTAAGATAAATATGGGGTGTACTCCTCTCTCGTCGAGTATTGTTTCCCGCCCCATTTAATTTGTTGGATAGCTAATAATAAGTCGGTGCATTAAAATGTCATATCATCATTTTGTATGCATTGCACCATTGCCATGTGTTGATTGTTGTTTCTGCTTTCCGGTGTGTTTGCTCTCCGGTAGATCACGAGTCCGGAGTTGAGCATCATTACTCCGACAAGCAGTTTGACTACTCCGCTCAACCAGGCAAGCGTAATCCCCCTCTGAGCATGTCTTATCCTATTTTCCGCAAATATTTTCTCCACTATAATATTGCATGCGGTTCCAAATGTCAATTTGCTTGGATTAGAGTATCCTATAGTTGCATTAAGATTCCGATGCCAATTACCTGTTTCCCCTCCTATTATCCATAGGATTGTACTGTTGGCCTGAAATAATTAACTATGCAGTGTTGATGCTTAGCCATGCTTAGTTAAAATGCTTAGCAGTCCGGTGGATGTTTCATGGTTGGAAACAGGTGATGAGATGTACAGATGATGGTGGAGAATTTGTGGTGACAGGTAATAAGATGCTTAAAGGTGGGGATGAGAGGCCACTTCGGTATGGTGGTGTTTTGTCTCACTCTCGCCGCCTAGGTGCGAGTTCTTTACCTCTTGAACCAAGAATGAGCGCGCTTCCTTTCGGTGGGGTATATGGAGCCCTCGTCGACCGACTAACTTGTGGCGGACTAGCCGAGGGTCCTCTAGTTTGGCTTTCCATTTGCGCGTGCGTTGAGGATGGTGGCCAAGACTGAGATGAGGATGGTGGTGTCAGGAAAATAAGTGGCCGCGGGACAGGGTGCTGGAGGTACCTCTTGTCCTACCGCCACTTATGATCCTGGGTTAGTCTCAAGCGAGGTAAAGGTTGTAACCGTTCCCACTCAGCCGGCTTTCCCCGGAAGAGAGCTACGTGTAGGCAATGAGCCGGGCGGTACCGAAGGTAAACACAGTGCACCCCTGCAGGGTTAAATCTTTTCGAAAAGCCGTGTCCACGGTTACGGACAACTTGAGAAAGGACGATAAGATCATAGAATAACTTGAACGGAATGATTAAAAACTGGGTACTAAAGGTACCACTCACAGATGCAATGTGAGCTTCCTCGAGGGTGATTCGGGGAGGTGCCTTTGATGAACAGGTACAATGGTTGATGATGGTTGATGATGAGTAAGGTGATGAAAGAAAAAGTTACTTCTTACCTCTTTTAAAAATACTCTGAATAGTCGATACCATTGAGTTATGTTTTTCATAAATAAAATCAGCTTTATGCAAAACAGCCATATAACTTTGAAAGCCTCATCGAGCTAAAGCTCTATTATATAATCTTGCGAGTTCGTCGAACTCAACGTCGTTTGTTTTGTTTCAGAGGAGGACTTCACCGACCTCGAAGGTGGGTTCTTTGTGGACGTCGACGAGTAGTCTGGGGTTCCCAGGTGGCAGCTTGGGACATCCCGGAACAGCTGGCGCTGGATGTTTATCTGTAGGCCTCTTAGGCCATATTTATATATTGTTGTTTAGAACAACTTAATTTGCTTCCGCTTGTTGTAATGTTGGGTCTGTAACCTCTGGTTGTCATTTGCTATCTTTCTCTATTATAAGAGTTGCACTATAATGATTTGTGTCGTAGAGTCTGTGATGTGCCAGTTGTTCCACAAGTCTTGATCTCTCTATTATGCTTTGATAGTGTGTCTGGTGGTATCGGATAACCGGAGACACAGTATCACTGTATAACAGTCGGGTCGGGGCGCTACAAGTTGGTATCAGAGCCGTACTGCCTGTAGAAAACCCTTCTACTGGTCGATGTTGAGTCTAGTGTTTGTGAAAATATTTTTAACCTAAAAATGAGTTGTGAAAACCATCTTAGGATTCTTGTTACTCCTTATCTGGTTACCCTCTAATCTCGGAGCAATCTTACCTCGATTTGAGTTTAAAGGTTTTACTCCTCGTCTGTTACTTCAAAATGATTAGAAACGGGGTTGGGTTCGACCTTTAGTGTTATGTGTCACGTTGCTCCCGCTGCGTTGCAATCCCAAATCAACTCAGATGTTTCTACCAAGTTTAATCATTTGCTCCTTTGTCGGGTTTTAACCCAAGGACTTGAACATAAGGTCCCGGATTGTGCCAACTAGAGTGTGTTAAGTGGTAATTTCTTAACTCTCGCTAGTAGCACATGATGCTGATCTTTGACCCAAGTTCTATCTTGTTGATTCCTTGTCAATTGTTGTACAATGTATTATCGTCCATAGTCTGTGTACTTGTGTAGATGCTAATACTATTGTTTGACCATTCGGAGAAAGATACTAACTGTGTCATTGTCAAATCTCCAGAATGGCTCGAGGAGGCCGTGGAGGCTGTGGTGGTCGCGGTAACCACAATGATGATGAGGATGATCTGCCGCCACCACCCTCGATGGCTGAGGTCTTGATGGCCATTGAGGAGAACCGTGGGCGCAATGAGCGCTTGCTGGAACATTTGGTGCAGCAGAATGCACGGAGGAACGAGTGCAACACTCTCACCGAGTTCCTGCGCTCGCAGCCACCCACTTTCGCTGATGCTAAGGAGCCACTGGAAGCTGATGATTGGCTTCGTGCTTTGGAGCGCAAGTTCTCCGCGCTCCATGTCCCATTGGTGGAGCAAGTCAACTTTGCCACCTACCTCTTGGTTGGTGCTGCTGGCTGTTGGTGGGAGAGCCATGTGGCTTTGTTTCCAGCCAACCATGTCTTCACCTGGGTTGATTTTCGCACTGCTTTCCGTGCGGAGTACATTCCCCAGCCAATCATGGACTTGAAGAGGAGGGAGTTCCTGGACTTGCAACAGGGACGGATGGACCTCCGCACTTATGGTCGTGAGTTCAACCATCTTTCTCGTTACGCCCCAAGGGACGTGACCAATGATGCTGACAAGCAGAGCTGTTCCGCAAGGGTCTGACTCCGCAGCTTCGCTATGAGTTGCTGCCCTTCAGGTTCCAGACCTATCAGGAGCTATTCAACCAGGCTTTTACTCTCGAGCAAGGAAGAAAGGAACTTGAAGCTTCCAAGAGGCCCGCACATGGGGATCACCAGAGTTCATCGGGTTCTGAGAGCAAGAAGCGCAGGGTGTTTGTCCCCTACAGCGCCGTACCTCGTGCTGCATTCATGCCAAGAGCAGCGGGATACAGGCCACCCTGTGCTATCTGCTCCACCTGGAGTCACTTGCTACACCTGTGGCCAGGCTGGCCACTACTCCAGGGAGTGCCCCCAGAAGGCACCTCTCGCGTTGACTCCTGCACGAGCCCCTGCCACTCCAGCTGGCAAGGCTGGACCTATTGTGCGTGGTCGCCTGAACCACATCTCTGCTGAAGAAGCTGAAGAGGACCCCGGCGTTCTCATGGGTGAGTTACGAATCAACAACAACCGTGCTACAGTTTTGTTTGATTCTGGAGCATCGCATTCATTCATATCTATAGCTTTTGCAAAAGAGCACAAAATACCGTTTGAGAAAATGAGCCGTCCCTTGGAGATCTCCACCCCTGGCTCCAAATGGCAAACCGATGGGGTTATTCCTGAAGTTCAGATTACTATCGGTTACTACTTTTTTCCTTTCGCTTTGGTAGCTCTGAGGTCAAATGGCATTGATGTCATATTGGGCATGAACTGGCTAGCTAAATACCGGGCTAATCTCGACTGTGCTGCCAAAACCGTCACCGTGACCAATTCTTCTGGTGAAAGTGTGAAGTATTGGTCTGCACTGTCAAGACCTCCATCTTCAGTCATACCCAACTCACCTGAGATCCTTCTTTGCTTTATGGAAGGCGAAACCCCTCCTGAAATCCAGGACATACACGTGGTGTGTGACTTCCCGGATGTGTTCCCGGAAGAATTGCCTGGCATGCCTCCTGACCGAAGTGTGGAGTTTGTCATAGATCTACTTCCCGGTACGGCTCCAATTTCCAAGAAGCCCTACCGTATGCCGGTGGAAGAGTTGGCTCTGTTGAAAGAGCAAATTGATCAGCTGTTAGCAAAGGATTTCATCCAGCCTAGCAGTTCACCTTGGGGTTGTCCGGTACTCTTTGTCAAGAAGAGGGATTCTACGGTGCCTCATCTAGTCTCTGACTATCGACCGTTGAATGCGGTGACAATCAAGAACAAGTATCCTATTCCTCGCATCAATGATCTGTTGGATCAGTTAGCTGGTGCAACGGTATTCTCCAAGATGGATCTGAGGTCAGGCTACCATCAGATTAAGATCAGAAAGGAGGATATTCCAAAGACGGCATTTGTTACTCGTTATGGCTCATATGAGTATATCGTCATGTTCTTTGGTCTCACAAATGCCCCGGCTACTTTCATGAGGCTCATGAACTCCATCTTCATGGATTATCTTGACAAGTTTGTCGTCATTCACATTGATGACATCCTTATCTATTCTAAAACCGACGAAGAGCATGATGAACACCTTCGGTTGGTTCTGACACGGCTTCGTGAACACCGTCTTTATGCCAAGTTCTCCAAGTGTGAGTTTTGGTTGGATAAACTTGTCTTCCTTGGTCATGTAATATCCGCAAATGGTGTGGAAGTCATTCCTGACAAGATTCAGTCCATTCTGGATTGGAAGACTCCAATGTCAGTCAAGGACATCTGTAGCTTTCTCGGATTGGCGGGTTACTGCCGCCGATTCATCGAAGGTTTCTCCAAGATAGCCAAGGCCCTGACTGACCTTCTCAAGAAGGATAAAAAGTTCATCTGGACGGCCGAAGCTAAAGAGAGCTTCAAAACACTGAAAGCCAAACTCACGTCCGCTCCTGTGCTTGTCCTGCCGGACACAAGCAAGGATTTCGTCGTCTTCTGTGACGCCTCTCTACAAGGTTTGGGCTGTGTGCTAATGCAAGATGGCCATGTGGTGGCATATGCTTCTCGCCAACTGAAGCCGCATGAGCACAACTACCCAACTCACGATCTAGAACTTGCCGCTGTGGTATATGCTTTGAAGCAATGGAGACCATACCTGTTTGGTAACCGTTGCGAGATCTTCTCGGATCACAAGAGTCTGAAGTACCTCTTCACCCAGCCGGATTTAAATCTCAGGCAACGGCGTTGGTTGGAGTTAATCACGGACTATAATGTGAGTCTGAATTATCAACCCGACAAAGCAAACGTCGTGGCTGACGCGCTAAGTCGGAAGTCTTATTGCAACAATCTGATGATTGAAAAGGCCCAACCTGCTCTTCATGAAGAGTTTGCCCGTTTGAACCTGGAAATTGTTCCCTCCGGCTACCTTGCAAATCTGGAGATCAAAGCTACTCTTGTAGACCAGATTAAGGATGCTCAGAAGCTGGATGAGGGTATCCTGAATATCAAAAAGAACATTGCTAGTGGCAAGGCCAAATGTTTCTCAGAAGATGAATCCGGAGTTGTTTATTTTGGTGACCATCTAGTGGTGCCAAAGAACCGGAATTTGAGGGAGCTCATCTTACAAGAAGCTCATGAATCTCCTCTCTCTATTCATCCCGGTGGTACCAAGATGTACCAAGACCTTCGGCCACAATTCTGGTGGACTCGTATGAAACGAGAAATCGCCAAGTATGTTGCTGAATGTGACACATGTCGACGGGTAAAGGATGAACATCAAAGACCTGCTGGCACTCTCCGCCCTATTGCAGTTCCCGAGTGGAAATGGGATGAAATTGGTATGGACTTCATCGCCGGGTTTCCCCGATCTCAAAAGGGCAACAATGCAATCTGGGTAATCATAGATCGTCTCTCCAAGGTTGCTCACTTCCTACCAGTCCGTGATGATATACGGGCAAGTCAACTTGCTGATTTTATATGGCCCGTATTGTTCCATTGCATGGGGTCCCTCTGAGGATCATATCGGACCGTGGAAGCATCTTTGTCTCCAAGTTTTGGCAGAGCTTCCAAACTGCTATGGGGTCCCGTCTCAACTTTAGCACCGCTTACCATCCTCAAACTGATGGTCAGACCGAAAGAGTGAACCAAGTGTTGGAAGACATGCTTAGGGCATGTGTGATCTCTTTTGGCCAGGGTTGGGAAAAGTATCTCCCTTTCGCGGAGTTCTCCTACAACAACAGCTATCAAGCTAGTCTGGGCATGGCTCCCTTTGAGGCTCTTTATGGAAGAAAATGCCGCACTCCTTTTAATTGGTCCGAGACCGGAGAGAGAGCACTCTTTGGTCCGGATGTGATCAATGAAGCTGAGGAGAAGGTTCGAATCATAAGAGAAAATCTGAAGATTGCTCAGTCCAGGCAGAAGAGCTACTATGATAAGCACCATCAGGAAATTCACTATGAAATTGGTGAAAAAGCTTATCTCCGCGTCTCTCCCCTTCGTGGCGTCCGCCGCTTCGGTATCAAAGGGAAATTGGCCCCTCGCTATGTTGGCCCTTTCACCGTTCTGGCCAAGCGGGAGATCTTTCTTATCAGTTGGAGTTACCGGTCAAATTCCCAAATGTACATGATGTGTTTCATGTCTCCCAACTTCGCCGGTGTTTTAAAGATCCTATCCATGGGTCAATCATGAGGAGCTGGATCTCCAGGAAGATCTTACCTATCGCGAGCATCCTATCCGTGTCCTGGATGAAGCCGAAAGGAAGACCCGTAACAAGACTACCAAGTTCCTCAAGATTCAGTGGTCGCACCATTCCGAGGAAGAAGCGACTTGGGAAAGAGAGTCTAGTCTTCGTGAGGAGTATCCCGATTTCTTTCCGCAACCTTAGAATCTCGGGACGAGATTCCTGTAAGGGGGGTAGAATTGTAACAGCCCGAAGTTTGAGAACCCGAAAACCTGTGTAAATTTTCCACTTTTGTGTTCATTGCATGATGGCATCATGCATCATGTTGTTGTTGCTAGGGAATTGTGCTAGGGAATTGTTGATGCTGCTAGGGAATTGTGGTTGTTGCTAGGGATTTATGGAGGTTGGCACCACTTCAAACCAAATTGCCAAATTGTGCTTTAACAAATTTCAAAACCGTGAAAGCACACCATCTTGCAAACACAAATACTTGACATCCTACATTTATCATGGAAGTTCCAAGAGTTCAAATATTATTTTGCACTTGCTCAAATTGTTAAAGGAGCAACACTTTTGAAATTTAGCAAAATGCCATATCCAACCTTTCCAAACAAAAGTGGTTCAAAACATTTTATTTGGAGGCGCCAATTTTTGTGGAGCTTCCTCCTGGTATAAAAAGGCCACTAAAATTATTTCATAATTTTTGAAAATGTTTTGGTGCCTAAATTAAATCACTGAAGCTGCTGGTGTCAAAAGGTTTTATATTTTAAAAGGGAAAAGGACCTGGTTGTGATGAACTTAAAAGTACCAGGGGGTTTTCTGGAAAACTGTCGTCTCTCTCCTCTGGCACTGTCGCCACAGCGCGCTGATGTCTACGCACGATTCTATTCTTGTAGACAGTGTTGGGCCTCCAAGAGCAGAGGTTTGTAGAACAGCAGCAAGTTTCCCTTAAGTGAATCACCCAAGGTTTATCGAACTCAGGGAGGTAGAGGTCAAAGATATCCTCTCAAGCAACCCTGCAATTAAGATACAAGAAGTCTCTTGTGTCCCCAACACACCCAATACACTTGTCAGATGTATAGGTGCACTAGTTCGGCGAAGAGATAGTGAAATACAAGTGATAGGGATGATTATAAGTAGTAACTGCAATCTGAAATAAAGATGGCAGCAAGCAAACATGTAGCAGAACTTGATGTAAACGGTGTTTCAATGCTTAGAAACAAGGCCTAGGGATCATACTTTCACTAGTGGACACTCTCAACAATGATCTCATAACTGAATAAGTAAAAGCTACTCTTAAACACTCTCTTGTTGGATAACAAACACCATTCATTGTGTAGGGCTACAAAAGCACACCTCAAGCCGGAGTAAACAAGCGCCACAACGTCATAAAGGAATCACACACGGTGCACACACTGTCACCTTTACACCGTGGAGAGTACCGGAGTTCATATTAAAGTAACCTATAGAGTGCATAATAGATAAAGAGTAACATCTACATATTCAACTAGATTAGCACAACTGAACACAAGTAAATACTGCTCGGGATTATTCTCCTTCTTGATAACACAAGAGTACTACGTGTAGGGCTGCAAAAGCACCTCAAAGTCTGAGTAAACAAACACCACATTCCCAAGAATAAGCCATGATAATATCTAAATTATTCATAGAGTCACACAAGTACCCACACTGTCACCTTGATACCGTGTTGTCACAATGACTCCAGAAACTAGACAAAATCACTTGAGTAGCATAAACATTATTAATGTATTCAGCGATACTAGCAATACACATGATCACATAAAGATCACACCATGGAGAGAGAGATGAACCACATAGCTACCGGTAGAGCCCTCAGCCTCGGGGGAGAACTACTCCCTCCTCATCATGGGAGTCAGCAGCGGCGATGAAGATGGCGGTGGTGTCGATGGAGATGACTCCGGGGGCAATTCCCCGTCCCGGCAGCGTGCCGGAACAGAGATTCTGTCCCCCGAAACTTGTCGTCGATGGCGGCGGCGCTGCGGAACTCTTCTGGAAATATGACTTGGTTTTTAGGGTTTTCGCGTCTGAGGCAATATATAGGCGAAGGGGCAACGTCGGTGGAGGCCGAGGGGCCCACACCACCTGTGGCGCGGCAGGGGGCCCACCGCGCCGAGGTGTGGTTTGGCCACCTCGGCGCCCTCCTTCGTCTCTCCTTCGGACTCCGTGACGGTGCTGGAAAAATAGGGACGTGGCCTTTTGTTTCGTGCAATTCCGAGAATATTCGCAGAAGTACTTTTCTGAAACCAAAAACAGCAGAAAACAGGGAACTGGCACTGTGGCATCTTGTTAATAGGTTAGTCCCAGAAAATGCATAAAAGTGATATGAAGTGTATATAAAACATGTAGCAATTGGTATAATATAAGCATGGAACATCAGAAATTATGGATACGTTGGAGACGTATCAAGCATCCCCAAGCTTAGTTCTACTCGTCCTCGAGTAGGTAAAACGATAACAACAAATAATTTCTGAGGAGACATGCTTTCACACAATCTTGATCAATATATTGCAAGGCTCATGTCATGAATGAAGTGACTCAAAGCAATGATCTATAGTTTGCTAACAATAGATAAAGAGTAAACAATGAATCATATAAGCAAAAACTTTTCATGAATAGTACTTTCAAGACAAGCATCAAAAAGTTTTGCATAAGAGGTAACTCATAAAGCAATAGATTCAAAGTAAAAGGCATTGAAGCAACACAAAGGATGATTAAGTTTCAGCATTGCTTTCAACTTGTAACATGTATATCTCATGGATAGTTGTCAACATAAAGCAATATAACAAGTGCAATAAGTAAACATGTAAGAATCAATGCACACAAAGTTGACACAAGTGTTTGCTTCTAAGATAGAAAGGAGTAGGTAAACTGACTCAACATAAAGTAAAAGATAGGCCCTTCGCAGAGGGAAGCAGGGATTAAATCATGTGCTAGAGCTTTTTAAGTTTTCGAAAGCATATAGAGAGCACAAAATAAGTATTTGAGAGGTGTTTGTTGTTGTCAACGAATGGTAGTGGGCACTCTAACCCCCTTGTCAACCAGACTTTCAAGAGCGGCTCCCATGAAGGACGTTATCTCTACCAGCAAGGTAGATCATCCCTCTTCTCTTTTGTTTACACATGTATTTTAGTTTCTTTATAGATGACACTCCTCCCAACCTTTTGCTTACACAAGCCATGGCTAACCGAATCCTCGGGTGCCTTCCAACATTCACATACCATGGAGGAGTGTCTATTGCAAATTAAGTTGCTTACTGATAAATCAGGGCAAAACATGTGAAGAGAATTATTAATGAAAGTTGTAATTAATTGGGGCTGGGCACCCCGTTGCCAGCTCTTTTTGCAAATTATTGGATAAGCGGATGTATATGCCACTAGTCCAGGTGAAAGTCTGTCAGAAGTAAATGACAAGATTGAAAGATAAAACACCACATACTTCCTCATGAGCTATAAAACATTGACACAAATAAGGAGTAATAAAGTTTTGAATAGTTTAAAGGTAGCACATGAAATATTTACTTGGAATGGCAGGAAATACCACATAGTAGGTAGGTATGGTGGACACAAATGGCATGGGTTTTGGCTCAAGTTTTGGATGCACGAGAAGCATTCCCTCTCAGTACAGAGTTTAGGCTAGCAAGGTTGTTTGAAGCAAACACAAGTATAAACCGGTACAGCAAGAATCACATAAAAACATATTGCAAGTATTATAAGACTCTACACTGTCTTCCTTGTTGCTCAAACATTTTACCAGAAAATATCTAGACCTTAGAGAGAACAAATATGCATCCCAAGTCTCAACAAGCTCTACGGTAGTTCTCCACTACTAGGCTTTAACTACATGATGCAAGAGCTTAAACATGATCTACTTGAGAGCTCAAAACAATTGCAAAGTATCAAATCAAAACAAGACAATGATCTACAAGAATGCATATGTCTTTTCCAATACCAACTACTACATGTAGCATTTTCTTTCTTCCAAACAAACACCAATCAATTTATTTAAACATAAACTCTCCAAATGATAATATAATGCAGCAAGAGAGTATTTATAAACAAGTGCTAACAGCTCGAAGAGATGCATGAAAAACAGGAGCTAAAAGCACTGCAGTAGCTAGTTAAGAATACTCAACAAATATAAGTGAAGAACATGAGTATTCACATGAAAAAGCGGAGCGTGTCTCTCTCCCACACAAGGATTGCTAGGATCCGAATTTATTCAAACAAAAACAAAAATAAAAGCACACAGACGCTCCAAGTAAAGCGCATAAGATGTGAAAGAATTAAAATATAGTTTCACTAGAGATGACCTGATAAGTTTGTTGATGAAGAAGGGGATGCCTTGGGCATCCCCAAGCTTAGACGCTTGAGTCTCTCTGAATATGGTTGGGATGAACCACGGGGGCATCCCCAAGCTTAGGCTTTTCACTCTTCTTGATCACATAATATCACCCTTCTCGCTTGATCCTTGAAAACTTCCTTCACACCAAACTCAAGACAGTTCTCATTAGAGGGTTAGTGCATAATCAAAAATTCTCATATTCTGTAATGATACAATCAATCCCAAAGCTTCTGGACATTAGCTACAGCCACCAATGCTTTGTGGAGCAAAGAAATCCACACAAACACAGTAAAAGAGCGAATGCAAAACAAAAGGCAGAATCTGTCAAAAACAGAACAGTCTGGAATGACGAATTTTTTCGAGGCACTTAAGTTGCTCAGATGGATCTGGCCTAAAATAATGAAAGTTGCGTACATATCTCAGGAATATGCGTGATTTTTTCAGAATTTTTGAATTTTCTACAGGGAGATAAGCTCAAATCGTGACAGCTAAAAATCTGTCACTGCGCAGAAATCCAAATCTTGCATCAACTTTCAATATAGAACTTTACTTGGCACAACAATGCGATAAAATAAAGATACAAAGGAGTTGCTACAGAAGTAACAAAACCTTGACTCAAAGAAAAAAAAATAACAGCAAATAAAAACATGGGTTGTCTCCCATAAGCGCTTTTCTTTAAAGCCTTTTAGCTAGGCATAGTGATTTTTATGATGCCACATAAAGATGAGAGTTGAAACATAAAAGAGAGCATCAAGAAGCATATATAAAACATGTTTAAATCTAACACTCTTTCTATGCATAGGAGTCTTGTAAGAAAACAAGTCAATGAAGAACAAAGTGACTAGCATAGAAGCAAAACAAGTGTAACTTCAAAAATTTCAACATAAAGAGAGAAGACTTAATATTATTGTGATATATGAAATCGTGTCTCCCTCTCTCATAAGGACCAGTAGGTCTTAAAGTACCCAAAATAAAAGCAAATCAAGAGAAAGCTCAAAACCTTCATCATAAAGAGAAGAAATTTAGTAACATGAAGATTTCTATAACCATACTTTCCTCTCTCAAAATAATTTTCAGTGCATCATGAATAAACTCAACAATATAGCTATCACATAAAGCATTCTTATCATGATCCACATGCACAAAAGTATCATTACTCTCCACATAAGCATAACATTATCATTAGTAATAGTGAGAGTAAAAGTATCACATCCATCATTGTAATCATCATAAATTGCAGGCATATATAATCAAATAAACTTTATCCTCCATAGTAGGTGGCACCAAAATACACTATCATTATAATCATCATAAATTGGAGGCAAAGTATCATCAAAGAAAATTTTCTCCTTAAAACTTGGGGGACTAAAAATATCATATTCATCAAACCAGCTTCCCCAAGCTTAGACTTTGCATAGCATTAGCAATAATGGTGTTCAAAGAATTTATAGTAATACCATTGCTACCATCATGCAAACAAGCCTCCATAGGTTTTTTAATTTTCTCTCAAAAGCATCATGTCCTAATTCATATAAAGTTCATAAGATCTCTATTTTTTTGTTGTTTTCCATTAAGCCTAACTAGTGAAAATAAAAACAAGAAACAAAAAGAAATAATTGCAGAATCTAAAGGAGATACCTTCCAACGCTTACCTCCCCGGCAACGGCGCCAGAAAATAGCTTGATGTCTACGCACGTTCTATTCTTGTAGACAGTGTTGGGCCTCCAAGAGCAGAGGTTTGTAGAACAGCAGCAAGTTTCCCTTAAGTGAATCACCCAAGGTTTATCGAACTCAGGGAGGTAGAGGTCAAAGATATCCTCTCAAGCAACCCTGCAATTAAGATACAAGAAGTCTCTTGTGTCCCCAACACACCCAATACACTTGTCAGATGTATAGGTGCACTAGTTCGGCGAAGAGATAGTGAAATACAAGTGATAGGATGATTATAAGTAGTAACTGCAATCTGAAATAAAGATGGCAGCAAGCAAACATGTAGCAGAACTTGATGTAAACGGTGTTTCAATGCTTAGAAACAAGGCCTAGGGATCATACTTTCACTAGTGGACACTCTCAACAATGATCTCATAACTGAATAAGTAAAAGCTACTCTTAAACACTCTCTTGTTGGATAACAAACACCATTCATTGTGTAGGGCTACAAAAGCACACCTCAAGCCGGAGTAAACAAGCTCCACAACGTCATAAAGGAATCACACACGTGCGCACACTGTCACCTTTACACCGTGGAGAGTACCGGAGTTCATATTAAAGTAACCTATAGAGTGCATAGATAAAGAGTAACATCTACATATTCAACTAGATTAGCACAACTGAACACAAGTAAATACTGCTCGGGATTATTCTTCTTGATAACACAAGAGTACTACGTGTAGGGCTGCAAAGCACTCCTCAAAGTCTGAGTAAACAAACACCACAGTTCCCAAGAACAAGCCATGATAATATCTAAATTATTCATAGAGTCACACAAGTACCCACACTGTCACCTTGATACCGTGTTGTCACAATGACTCCAGAAACTAGACAAAATCACTTGAGTAGCATAAACATTATTAATGTATTCAGCGATACTAGCAATACACATGATCACATAAAGATCACACCATGTGAAGAGAGATGAACCACATAGCTACCGGTAGAGCCCTCAGCCTCGGGGGAGAACTACTCCCTCCTCATCATGGGAGTCAGCAGCGGCGATGAAGATGGCGGTGGTGTCGATGGAGATGACTCCGGGGGCAATTCCCCGTCCCGGCAGCGTGCCGGAACAGAGATTCTGTCCCCCGAAACTTGTCGTCGATGGCGGCGGCGCTGCGGAACTCTTCTGGAAATATGACTTGGTGTTTTAGGGTTTTCGCGTCTGAGGCAATATATAGGCGAAGGGGCAACGTCGGTGGAGGCTCGAGGGGCCCACACCACCTGCTGGCGCGGCAAGGGGCCCACCGCGCCGAGGTGTGGTTTGGCCACCTCGGCGCCCTCCTTCGTCTCTCCTTCGGACTCCGTGACGGTGCTGGAAAAATAGGGACGCGGCCTTTTGTTTCGTGCAATTCCGAGAATATTCGCAGAAGTACTTTTCTGGAACCAAAAACAGCAGAAAACAGGGAACTGGCACTTCGGCATCTTGTTAATAGGTTAGTCCCGGAAAATGCATAAAAATGATATAAAGTGTATATAAAACATGTAGCAATTGGCATAATATAAGCATGGAACATCAGAAATTATAGATACGTTGGAGACGTATCACGCGCCTGGCGCCATGCCGCTGCCGTCGCCGCGTGCTTGACCGCGCCAGGGCCCCCCTCTGCCTCTCCTCTGCAAGGGAGACACCCCCACGACCTCACCTGCTCCCCCTCGCTCCACTCTCACCTGCTCCCTCGTTCCCCTCTTCTCTCCCCACGAGCGCGCACCCGAGCCGCCATGGTCGTCGTCGCCGCCGCAGTTTGAGCTCGCCTCGAGCGAAACGGAGACCGCCGGAAGCTTTGCCGTGTCGCCCTCCTCGTCTCCGCCGAAGGAATCGGCGAGGGAGGCCGTGAATCGACGTGGCCGTCCACCACTTCGCCGCCACCGTTCACGAGCCGCCGCGGACGAATTCGTCGCAGGCACGCCTCCTCCGCCCTCGCCGTCTTCTCTGCCGTGTCCAGGGTGAGTGTGTGAACCTCCCCAGTGCCTCCACTCTCCCTCTCCCGGCCTGTGTCGCCGGAGCACCCCACGCCGCCGTGCGTCGCCGTGCTTCCTCTTGCGTTCGGATAATATGGAACCAAAGAACTCGGATATTCCGATTCAAACCAGTGCGAGATCGTGTTTGGTCCTTAGCCAAATTTTTCACCATCGCCGGCGATCGGAATTTCTGAGTCAGAGAAAATTGAATGTTCCGAAGAACATCAGTGCCGAGAGTTCCCAGTCCTTAGCCGAAATTTAGTTTGTTCTTTCAGTCGGATTTTCCGAATGAGGAAATTTCGGATTTTTCCGATTTTTGTCCAGCAACCAGAACTGATTCTGTTTCTTCTTTTTCCTTCTAATTTGGCTAAGATTTCCATTGTTGCTTAAACATAGATTGTAAGGACATGAATTAAAAAGAGGGAGAGTAAAATGCAATAACTTTTATCTTGGTCAAATAATTCCAGTGTTGTTTGATTTAACTAATAACCAAGCATGATTTAAAATAGGAAATAAAAGTTGTTAACGTGTATTTCTTCGGGACATCTTAAAATGTGTTCGAGATACCCAATTGTCCGAAAATTGGTGAACAACACACTAGAAGAACTGTCATGCATATTTGATCACCGTACCCGCAATGTGCTTCAGGACGCTAGGAGAATCATTAAGATAAATATGGGGTGTACTCCTCTCTCGTCGAGTATTGTTTCCCGCCCCATTTAATTTGTCGGATAGCTAATAATAAGTCGGTGCATTAAAATGTCATATCATCATTTTGTATGCATTGCACCATTGCCATGTGTTGATTGTTGTTTCTGCTTTCCGGTGTGTTTGCTCTCCGGTAGATCACGAGTCCGGAGTTGAGCATCATTACTCCGACGAGCAGTTTGACTACTCCGCTCAACCAGGCAAGCGTAATCCCCCCTCTGAGCATGTCTTATCCTATTTTCCGCAAATATTTTCTCCACTATAATATTGCATGCGGTTCCAAATGTCAATTTGCTTGGATTAGAGTATCCTATAGTTGCATTAAGATTCCGATGCCAATTACCTGTTTCCCCTCCTATTATCCATATGATTGTACTGTTGGCCTGAAATAATTAACTATGCAGTGTTGATGCTTAGCCATGCTTAGTTAAAATGCTTAGCAGTCCGGTGGATGTTTCATGGTTGGAAACAGGTGATGAGATGTACGGATGATGGTGGAGAATTTGTGGTGACAGGTAATAAGATGCTTAAAGGTGGGGATGAGAGGCCACTTCGGTATGGTGGTGTTTTGTCTCACTCTCGCCGCCTAGGTGCGAGTTCTTTACCTCTTGAACCAAGAATGAGCGCGCTTCCTTTTGGTGGGGTATACGGAGCCCTCGTCGACCGACTAACTTGTGGCGGACTAGCCGAGGGTCCTCTAGTTTGGCTTTCCATTTGCGCGTGCGTTGAGGATGGTGGCCAAGACTGAGATGAGGATGGTGGTGTCAGGAAAATAAGTGGCCGCGGGACAGGGTGCTGGAGGTACCTCTTGTCCTACCGCCACTGATGATCCTGGGTTAGTCTTAAGCGAGGTAAAGGTTGTAACCGTTCCCACTCAGCCGGCTTTCCCCGGAAGAGAGCTACGTGTAGGCAATGAGCCGGGCGGTACCGAAGGTAAACACAGTGCACCCCTGCAGGGTTAAATCTTTTCGAAAAGCCGTGTCCACGGTTACGGACAACTTGGGAAAGGACGATAAGATCATAGATTAACTTGAACGGAATGATTAAAAACTGGGTACTAAAGGTACCACTCACGGATGCAAGGTGAGCTTCCTCGAGGGTGATTCGGGGAGGTGCCTTTGATGAACAGGTACAATGGTTGATGATGGTTGATGATGAGTAAGGTGATGAAAGAAAGAGTTACTTCTTACCTCTTTTTAAAAATACTCTGAATAGTCGATGCCATTGAGTTATGTTTTTCATAAATAAAATTAGCTTTATGCAAAACAGCCATATAACTTTGAAAGCCTCATCGAGCTAAAGCTCTATTATATAATCTTGCGAGTTCGTCGAACTCAATGTCGTTTGTTTTGTTTCAGAGGAGGACTTCACCGGCCTCGAAGGTGGGTTCTTTGTGGACGTCGACGAGTAGTCTGGGGTTCCCAGGTGGCAGCTTGGGACATCCCGGAACAGCTGGCGCTGGATGTTTATCTGTAGGCCTCTTAGGCCATATTTGGATCTTATTGTTTAGAACAACTTAATTTGCTTCCGCTTGTTGTAATGTTGGGTCTGTGACCTCTGGTTGTCATTTGCTATCTTTCTCTATTATAAGAGTTGCACTATAATGATTTGTGTCGTAGAGTCTGTGATGTGCCAGTTGTTCCACAAGTCTTGATCTCTCTATTATGCTTTGATAGTGTGTCTGGTGGTATCGGATAACCGGAGACACAGTATCACTGTATAACAGTCGGGTCGGGGCGCTACAGATGAAGTGGATCACGAAGATGGTGATGGAGATGGTGCTGGTCTTGACGGTGGTGTTGATGGAGACTCCGGAGTCGGATGGAGGAGCCTTCCGGAAGTAATTCCGGCGGCGTTTCCCCCCTCCGATCTTTTCCGGCGGCAGCCTTCTGTCTCCTGTTTCGTGGTTTTTGTGTTTCTCCGCCGCCTCCTCGCGAAACTCCTCGGGGACTATTTTTATAGTCGGTTTTAGGTCAAGACGAAGCCACGGAGACGAAAACGGACGGCATCGGAGCCACGAGGCCCAGGATGCTATCTCGGCCCTCGGGTCTCCGTTTGTTCGCTTCCTTCCTTCCTACGCTTTGTTCCTTCCAAAAATGATGCCCGTAAAATATTAGGTCATTTGGACGTCGTTTGGGTCCCTGAAACATCAAAATATAGAAAATAGGGTTTTCTGCCAGTGCAGGGTTAATTCCAAATAAATGGGGAAACTGTGAATTATCCCCAAAAATCATTATAAAACATAAATATAACCCATATATGATGCAAATAAGTTGGAATATCAAGTAATAAAATGTAAAGTTCATGTATGCATTTTACATGCATCAACATCCCCAAGCTTAACCAATACTCGTCCTCGAGTATGAAGGTGATAAAACTAACATGGACTTTGCATTTTAATACTATCAATGGATATCAAAGATGATTACTATTGCTACATAAAGTCAAATGATTCATTCTCAAAGGAGTAGCAATATACAAGATAGATTATAAAGTGATATCAAATATTCAATGAAAGGATGTTCAATGATAATTCACAAAGTGTAACATAGAAGAAAGCACTATGGAACAAATGTATGCATAATGAAAAGTAAAAACATCCTATAATGGTCATAGAGTATTCTTGTAAATCTGAATATAAAAGTGGACACTTTGGAAAGATATATAAATAGTAGAGGTAAAACATGCAAAAGTTTCATCTAGCTTCCAAATGCTTCTACTTAAGTTAATGTTTGCAATGTGGTATTCATTGGTGTGAAGCTCTCATTACCCCTATCATAGCATCTTGAATGGTTAAAGTTTAAAGTGAAAGCAAATATGAGTAGTGTGCTTGACAAAGTATGGGTTGAATGCCTCATGCCCCGTGAATACGAGTACCTACACCACGGTGTTACTCAACTGGGCCACAAAGCAAGTTCAAGTTAAGGTCATTGTAAGTAATATAATAGCGTCATCAAGAGCGTCAACTGGGGTACCTCTTGTCCCAGGACATGGAACAAGCCCATGTCAAAATGACAAGACAAACAAACAAAATGAACAATCTCAACACCCTTTTTATTTACTATTGGTATAGCTTTTTATTGTGAGGTGCATCACTGAAGGTTCACCATAGCATGTAAGTAAATTTCCACCATGAATGATGCATGGCTTAGATTAGCGGCCCAGGCGTCTCTCTAGCCATTTATACAAACTCCTCAAACTTACTAAGTTTCCTCATTTATTTCACACAATGATAAGCATCCATAAACAAAAGTACATGATATCAACTAAATATAATTAAGAGCACGTTGAAAGCTTGCCATGTGACAGCACATATGAGCTAACTCCCAACCAAGACTCTTGTCAAGCACACAACTTCATAATTTTAATCACAATGGTTCATGTTTATTAAGTGCAATAAAAGTAAAGTGTGCATCAAGTTCGTGAGAGCTTTTTAACCAACTTTTCCCATAACAATCAATAACATAAGCATTTTAATTCAGAAGTATAGATAATACAATATAACATGATAAACATACTTGGAATAGCATAAAGCTAATAGGTAGATATGGTGGACTCACTGGAAAAACTTTGGTTGAAGGTGTTGGAAAACAAGTTTTTACTTGTTGGAATTTTTGGGCTAGCAAGAGGGAGAAAGTTGACCGTCTAAATGCATGCATAAGTGTCCATAGAACTAACCAATCCATGTTAAACAAAGTAAAGTAACATTCAGCATCAAAACATGAATAAAAGATAGCTCTTGATAAAACACTTGCAAATTAATACTCATTAAAAAGCACATGAATCATGCAACTATATGTATCTTTTTGAATCAACTCAAACATCCCTTTCCCAATCTTTTTAATAGCATCCAACTTAATTCAACCCAAATTTCCAGTAGCTCTCTCATATAAATGATAGTGGTGGTCTCAAGACAAACAAAAATCAAACCGAAATAAAAAGCAAATAAAGACGCTCCAAGTTTATGCGATAAAGTGCATTGATCGAAAAACAGAAGTTAGACGTGTGCAAACCGAGAGTGTGTTGGTCCAGTGGGGTTGTCTTCACATCCCCAAGCTTATGGTCTTCACCATCCTTGGATAGCTCTTGGTGCATCTCCTCTAATCCCTGTGAAAAAACTTCAAAACACCGTTTCTCCCATTTCTTTTCTGTGGGGTGACATTAGTAGTGATAGACAAATGAATTGCTTGCTGCATAAAATCCTTAAACAAAAATTCATATGAATGTCCAGAAAGTGTATAATGTTGTATGCCTACTTATAAACTCAATTGGATCAAAAAGATTCAAGTTAAAAGTTCAAAGAATGCATCAAACAAAATGGGACAGAATCTGTCCAGAAAAACAGCAGCAGCAAAACGCATTTTTCTACCCTACTTAAATATGTCGAAAAATTCTGAAAAATTCATGCTTACAGAGGATGAAAAGTTGCAACTACAGTTAAAATATCAGCTCATTCGGAGTTACAAATAGGAATGAAAAATCATACCGTGCACAGATTCGTGCTGGAATAAAATCTCCGAATACAATAAGCAACTTTTTCAACCCAAAATGGGTAAAACTTGGCACTTTATTAAAAATTCAGAAACAAAACTAAAAACTAAGTCTCTTGTTACAGCAAGAGGACACAAAGAAAACCAAAAGCAAAAACAACCGGGTTGCCTCCCGTAAAGCGCTTTCTTTATAGCCATATAGCTAGGCTTACTTACTTGGTATCAAGATGGTTGGAGTGAGGTGGCTTGGCATCCCCAAGCTTGAATTCTTGTACTTATTTGATATATGTAGGGTGAGCCTAGGGGTAACATCCCCAAGCTTGAGTTTTTGTCCCTCTTGATCTTGTTCATCACCCTCAACTCTTCCACTTGAAAATTCTCTTTACACAAAACTCATCATAAAACTTGATTAGAGGGGTTAGTGTCTCCATAAATTAAATCCACATAGGTATAGCAAAGACATATCATGAGTTGATTCTAAACATTAATTACTGTTACTATGGTTGTATATTGTTCTTTGATCAAAAGAACCACACAAAACACAAGTAATGAGAGTAATGCAAAATAAAGACATAATCTGTCAAAAACTGGACAGCCCGTAAAGAGTGAATTTTCAGAGGCACTTACGTTGCTCAAATCAGAAAACTTTGA
Organism: Poa pratensis; assembly: GCA_947311845.1. Taxonomy (NCBI): domain Eukaryota; kingdom Viridiplantae; phylum Streptophyta; class Magnoliopsida; order Poales; family Poaceae; genus Poa; species Poa pratensis. Next base: position 116,094,618 of record CAMZMU010000107.1, on the reverse strand, counting down.
ACTAATGAAATGTGTATTAATAACTGAATATTGCTGTCGTAAAATATCAAGTCAAAATTCCTCTTCTGTGATTTTATACATTTTTCGCAGTGAAGCTCAGGAATCTGTTTTCTGGACAGCAAATCACTATTGTTTAATCCTACCTCTCAAAAGAGGTTATTCTTGCCATAAAGATGAAAAATAAGATACAAAGGTGTTGTTACAGTAGTAATCAAGCACCTTGACTCAAAAACCAAAAATGAAACTGAATATAAAAAATCATGGGTTGTCTCCCACAAGCGCTTTTCTTTAACGTCTTTTAGCTAGACATGATAGTTTTAATGATGCTCACATAGGAATAAGAATTGAAATGCAAAAGAGAGCATCAAGAGAAAAATATGAAACACATTTAAGTCTAACCCACTTCCTATGCATTGGGATCTTGTAAGAAAATAAATCATTGAAACACAAAGCAAGTAGCATAGGAAGATAAAACAAGAGCAATTTCAAGACTTTGAACTTAAAGAGAGGAAACGTAATAATATTGAAATGTTTAGAACCATGTTTTCCCTCTCATAATAACTTTCAGTAGCATCATGAATGAATTCAACAATATAATTATGACATAAAGCATGTCTTTCATGATCTACAAGCATAAAAGTATTAATACTCTCCACATAAGTAAAATCCTTCTTATTAGTGATAGTGGGAGTAAAACATTCATAATCATCATTGTAATCATCATATATAGGAGGCATATCATAATCATAATAAACTTTATCCTCAATAGTAGGTGGACTGAAAATATCACATTCATCATTGTAATCGTCATAAATGGGAGACATAGTATCATCAAAATAATTTTTCTCCTCTATAGTGTAATCAGGAGAATTCAAAGACAAAGTAGGACTCTCATGAGTGAGAGTATTGTCACAAACAGCAAGTATATCATCTTTATCCCCACATAATTTAGTAACAAGTTCTAAACATGGAGGATTATCAAGCAAAATAGGACCATCATCTAGAGTACTATCATAAAACATGTCTAAACCATACTCCTCATCATTTTTAAAATTATTATCAATAATGTTCTCATTAGGCATAGGTTTATATTCCTCTTCATCATCAGAATCATAAAAGCAAAGTTTATCATCAACAAAATTTGAGTGTTACCCTCATCCATAGGTGGTGAAGGTGGAAGTTTCCTCTCTTCATTCTCTAGTTGTTCATCATTTTCATCATCTTCTTGGGGTTGCATGGGCATCCCCAAGCTTAGGTTTTTATCCTCTTCTTCACATTCTTCCTCTTCCAAGCTTATGTTTTCATCATCTTCTTCCTGCAAAACATCAGTACTTTCTTGGGGAACCTTGCCCCTCTCATTATAGTCAACAACATAAATATTTTGAGAGAACTTGGCTATGCAATATTCAAGAATAGAAGTGACCTTTCCTTCGAATCTCTTAACTCTAGGGCAAGTTTTATTTTCATTAGCAAAGGTGTGCAATTCATTAGATGCATAATAAGTAACAAATTCCTCTACTTGTTCCATCCCTAAATGAGTGTAATCATAAGTATGGTAAGATGCTATGACACGTTCTTCATGGAACTTACATTGAAATTCAAAGTGTCTATCAGTATGTTTGAAGCAACAAGTTTTATTATCATGGAATAAAAGCCACTCTCCAGCAATATAATTTAAACTTTCCATGAAATCTTTTAGTATTTTCCGTTCTGTTGACTCTTTAAATTCCTCAGCAATTTTAGAAGCTTTCATGTATCCATAGTAAAGATTCATTATCTCCGGAAGAGTTTTTATGGTATTTTCCATTTTCTAATTTTTTTGGGTTTTGATATATATAACTGAAAGTAAAACTAAACTAAATGCAAAACTGAAGGTAAACTAGAGTATATGCAAAACTGAAAATAAATATCTAGTGCAAACAAGAATAAAAACTTAAGCGCTACACTCCCCGGCAACGGCGCCAGAAAATGTCTTGATACCCACAAGTATAGGGGATCGTTGAAATCTTCAATGTGTAAGTATAGTATCGATCCCACGAGGAGTAGAAGGTATAAGTATTTATCCTCTCAAATAAGAGTGTCACTTCTCTTATTATCTATGCACTAGACAAACTAAAATGATTAAATGATGCAAGTGTTTTTGGGTTTTTGGCGTAGAGTTTGCAATAAAGTAAAAAGCTGAAAATAAAATATGACAAGTGAAAGCTCTCAAAGAGAGAAAGCCCAATCCTCTATGCAGCGAGAGGACAAGCTCAAGTGTGTGTTTCTTATAAGTGGAGAACGTTCCCAAGGGCTACCTAGACTTCATGGCATAAATATTTCTAGAACAACAAGGTAAGCATTTTGTCAAGTTTTAATCTTCTTTTGGACGGAGCCATAATTAGGGAAAGCTAAATAAATAAACTAAACCCCTTATGATGGTTCTTATGGCCAAGTAAATGACTGCACAAGAGTTATTAAGACATAGAGTCCCACCATAGCCTTAAACTCTAAGGTCCCCGATACTAATACCCTCATAATGCAACTTCATGACTCGGTCTCAGGTTTACATGTCCTCCCAAGTCTCCCTCACTCCATTACACTACGGTGTTCTCCTATGAGCCCATATAGGTGAAGTGATGTGCAGTCGACGTTCGCACAACACCATCATAGAATTACATAAAAAGATAAACACTAGACAAAATACCAACACATGTCATAAATAAATCATTGCCAATCCATCCTATGCCCCCAGGAACATGAGAGAACTACTCACAACGCGAAGACATGATATGATTCAATGGCATAAGTGATACAACACAATCTGAGAATATAATCTCCCCACAAAACAATGACAAGTAGCAATTCACAAACATGTAGAATAGTACTTAGACAATAGCTAGGGTTCAACAATCTCAAACTATGAGGGGGATGAAGTGGATCACGAAGATGGTGATGGAGATGGTGCTGGTCTTGACGGTGGTGTTGATGGAGACTCCGGAGGGGGGATGGAGGAGCCTTCCGGAGGTGATTCCGGCGGCGTTTCCCCCTCCGATCTTCTCCGGCGGCAGCCTTCTGTCTCCTGTTTCTGGTTTTTGTGTTTCTCCGCCGCCTCCTCGCGAAACTCCTCGGGGGACTATTTTTATAGTCGGTTTTAGGTCAAGACGAAGCCACGGAGACGAAAACGACGGCATCGGAGCCACGAGGCCCAGGATGGGGGTCCCACGCGGCCAAGGAATCTGGCCGCGTGGGCCCACATATCTTGGCCCTCGGGTCTCCGTTTGTTCGCTTCCTTCGTTCCTACGCTTTGTTCCTTCCAAAAACTGATGCCCGTAAAATATTAGGTCATTTGGACGTCGTTTGGGTCCCTGAAACATCAAAATATAGAAAATAGGGTTTTCTGCCTGTGCAGGGTTAATTCCAAATAAATGGGGAAACTGTGAATTATCCCCAAAAATCATTATAAAACATAAATATAACCCATATATGATGCAAATAAGTTGGAATATCAAGTAATAAAACGAAAATTCATGTATGCATTTTACATGCATCAACATACAAGTGGAACATTCAGTTCCACATGTCCACACTCAGAATGGCCTTGCAGAGTCATTAATCAAAAGGATTAAATTGATTGCTAGGCCACTTTTGCAGAACTGCAAGCTCCCAACAACTTGTTGGGGACATGCTGTGATGCATGCAGCAGCAATAATCCAACTCAGGCCAATTGCATATCACTCTGCATCCCCCTACAACTAGTGCGTGGGAAAGGACCAAGTATTTCCCATCTGCGAAGATTCGGCTGCGCTATGTACGTGCCAATCTCACCACCTCAGCGTACCACCATGGGTCCTCACCGGAAGTTGGGGGTCTATGTGGGGGTATGAGTCTCCGTCTATAATCAAATACCTTGAGCCTATGACTGGGGATCTGTTCACGGCTCGATACGCTGATAGTATTTTTAATGAGGATCATTTCCCAGCGTTAGGGGGAGAAATGTACCAAAATAAATACCAGGAAATTTCATGGAGTGCCGAGGGCCTCCAGTCCTTAGATCCACACACTAGCGAAGTTGAACTTGAAGTTCAGAGGCTCTTAAACCTCCAAAAGCTAGCAAATAATTTTCTAGATGCCTTCACTGATCATAGTGGGGTGACAAAATCACATATACATGCTGTAAATGTGCCAGAGAGAGTAGAAATAGCCCCGAAGGCTATTGACTCAAATTTGGGCCAAACCCCTAGGAAAAAGGGGAGACCTCTGGTTGCACGGGGTAAACTTCCGCGGAGACGTCCGCAGAAACAAATTTTCGTGCCAGATACGTCACACCTTAAGTCAGTTGAAGAAGATCAACCTGAAGTTGATAAACTCCCTGAAGTGAGCCATCCTGAAGATGGAATGCCCAGTGCAGAATCACGCGCGCAAATTGATTTTGGCACTAGGAAATCGGAACACCCAGACTCGGTCATGACGAGCTGGTGGAAATAAATGATGAAATCAGCATAAATTATATTGATTCGGGAGAGTTATATAACAGAAAGACTACTATCGTCGACATATATTTTGCCTCAAAAATTGCTGCAGTTGAACTGGATCCAGAACCTAAGTGCATGGCAGAGTGCTAGAAGCACTCAGAATGGGTTAAATGGAAAGAAGCAATTGAGGCAGAATTGCGCTCGCTTTATCGGAGGAATGTGTTCGGCCCTGTAGTGCGAACTCCTCCAGGAGTTACCCCTGTCGGATACAAATGGGTTTTCATTCGGAAGAGGAACGAAAATAACCAGGTGGTGAGATTTAAAGTGAGGCTGGTAGCACAAGGTTTTTCGCAGAGACCAGGAATCGACTACGATGAGACATACTCTCCTGTGATGAGTGGCATCACGTTCCGATATTTAATATCTATGGCAGCTAGCCTGAACATGCAAATGCAGTTGATGGATGTGGTTACCGCATACTTGTATGGGTCACTTGACTCAGAGATCTATATGAAAGTCCCTGAAGGATTAAAGATCCCACATCCAAATAAAAATCGTAACATGTATAGCGTCAAATTGCAGAGGTCGCTATACGGGTTAAAGTAGTCCGGTAGAATGTGGTACAACCGGCTGAGTGACTTTCTCCTGAAGAAAGGTTACACGAATCATGATGATTGTCCCTGCGTATTCATCAAGAAATCCCAGAATGGATTTTGTATCATCTCAGTCTATGTCGATGATCTGAATATCATCGGAAACGCAGAGGACATAAAGGAAGCTATGTCTTACCTTAAGACGGAGTTTGAGATGAAAGATTTGGGTAAAACCAAACTTTGCTTAGGCCTGCAGTTTGAGTACCTCCCTGAAGGAGTCTTGATACACCAGTCCACTTATACAAAGAGGATCCTTGAAAATTTTAACATGGATAAATCTCACCCTCTAAGAACCCCCATGGTCGTAAGATCCCTTGAGGCAGATAAAGACCCATTCAGACCTTGTGAAGTAAATGAGGAAGTTTTGGGACCTGAAGTTCCCTACTTGAGCACCATTGGAGCACTGATGTACCTTGCGAATTGCACTAGGCCTGATATTGCATTCGCAGTAAACCTCCTAGCAAGGTATAGTGCTGCCCCAACCAAAAGACATTGGGTTGGCGTCAAAACTGTCCTTAGATACCTCCAAGGTACCCCAAGATCTTGGATTGTTCTATAAAAAAAACCAAGACTTGTCCATGGTGGGATATACAGATGCTGGCTATATGTCTGATCCCCATAATGCCAGATCACAGACTGGATTCGTATTTCTCTGTGGTGGTACAGCCATTTCTTGGCGGTCCTTCAAATAGACCCTAGTAGCCACATCTACAAACCACTCAGAGATAATTGCGATGTATGAGGCCGCACGAGAGTGTGTTTGGCTCAGACGAATGACAAGTCACATCCTAAAGTCATGTGGACTCAATGTCGTTGATACCCCAACCATTATCTATGAAGATAATGCTGCTTGTGTTGCACAAATGCAGATGGGCTATGTTAAGAGCAATCTCACTAAGCATATTGCTCCTAAATTCTTCTAACCTCATGAACTCCAGAAGAGCGGGGAAGTAAAGATCTTGCATACTAAGTCATGTGAAAATCTTGCAGATTTATTTACAAAGTCTCTACCTCCACCTAGTTTTCTCCGATGTGTTCACGGCATTGGTATGAGACGACTTAGAGAGATGCAAGGTTTAGGGGGAGCCCTGAACCATAGCCCATGATATGAGATCTTAGAACTCATAGTGATCCCGAAGATCAAAACTAATCCTGAAGATAAGTTGTTGTACTCTTTTTCCCTTAGTGACTTTTTCCCACTGGGTTTTTCACTTAAGGTTTTTTTAATGAGGCAACAAGTGCAACATAATTTGCGTGTGCAATGTACTCTTTCTCCGTTGATCCCTTTTTTCCACTGGGTTTTTGGGAGGAGTTTTAATGAGGCATGTGCATTTCGCGGTATACGCCCAAGGGGGAGTGTTATAAAACACCAGATATTTTCCCTCCATGTGATATTTTCCCTTATTGGCCAAGCCTCAACCTTACTAGCTAAGGACGTGCTGGCTTCCTTGGATGCCAAGGAGTTGACTCCTTGTTGGACAAGGGAAGATAGGAGTCGTACTCCTTGTAAAGCAAGGGAAAGCTTATCTAATTGATTGTGGGCTGTATACCTAAACTTCCCATGGTGTGGGGCTATAAATAGAAGACTTGAGAGAGCTAGAGAGGGACAATCTGATCAGTTTTGTAGTACATTGCAAGACAAAATAATAAAGAGCTCTCAGCCTTCTCATATTTCTGGTGTCTTTCTTGTGATTGTGCCGTGTATGTGGTGATTGAAAGTGTTGAACAACACCGTTTCTCAACACACACAACTTTATTTTGTGACTATACCGTTTTCTGTCTTGAGATCTAATTTTTGTTGACGTGGAATGGACATTTTGCGTTACCCCCTAGTATTCGTAACGTCTAGATTAGACTGAAAAGAAGTAAAATCTTCATCTGGAAAACTTATAGACAAACAAAAGGTGGACACGGATCTTTGGCTCCTGGGTACCAGCACACCCTATATACGCCAAAAAAAATGTATTAATTCAAATAAAAAAGTAAAAAAATCCAAACCTTTTTGGCAATCAAAGATGACCAAGTATTGTACTCCTATAAAAATGTTTGGGCTAAGAAATGATTCTCATTGACTCTTCATGGTAAAAAAAACAACAATTCTATGACGAATACAGAATGTATATACCCCCTCCGATCCCTATAGAGTGTCAGGGCAAACAAACATAAGAAGCACAAATTCCTAACTGTGCTAGCGACAATATTTTCAGATCGGAGGGAGTAGTTCTTTTTCGGCATTATTTGACCTAAGGGGCAATAAAAGTCATTCCATGGCGAATCTTTTTATATGAGTACAATACTTCATCATGTTTGCCTGAATAACAGTTTAGGAATTTTTTACCCTTTTTGAATTACAATATACTTGTTACATATGGGGTGCGCTGGCACCGAGGAGCATCAATGTATTTTCGGACAAAAGGCCAACTTTAAACACATAGTATGTCATATGTTTGCACAACTTTGATCGATGTTCTTGTTATAATATGTAAGACATCAAGAGTAAGGTCTTTTGTCTCCCGGGCTACATGTAGCCCGGTTTTTATAAAAATCGAAATCTATAATTTTAAGTTTCAAACAATCCTGAAAAAATTCTAAACGTAGATAATGATGATTTCTACCTGTGTACAAAAACGAAATGCGAAAAATTCTGTTTTTATCCTGTGTAAAAATGACAAATTTCTAAATTTGGAGTGTTGATTCAAAATTATCAGGATGTCATTTTTGTGTAGGGCGAAATACAAATTATTTCGAGTTGAAACTTTGCAGAAGCATAGATCAAGTCGTTGTCACTATCTAGTTTTTTTCCCGGATTTTTTTAAAACTTTAAATGGTGAAATAAAAATAAATAAAAAACCAGGCTACATGTAGCCCGGGCTACAGAGGAACTTTTCGAGACATCAATGGCTTTTTAAAATTATTTTCGAAACTTCCACATGCATGCATACTGTCGACAAGATGTGCAGATAAAACTACTTGCGGAAAATCCACATTTGGGCAAACTGCCCTTCCAAAAGTAGCTCAAATTTTGGGGACAGAGACGTGAGGCTTTCCATCTCATTTGCTTACTGTGCCCTTAGGCCGTCGTTCGAGGATAAGATATAGACTTCGGGAGGTCATGCAGAATTGTCAACATGTTTATGTTTCCATTTTGCACTTCGAGAATTGTGTTCTTCATTTCCCCGTTCAATCGATGCACAAGATCAAGCACATGATTTCATGGAAGCCGAATCCTGACGGAGGCAAGCAGGGGCATCCGGGAGCCTAGGGAGCAGGGACAGGGCGCACCGAGGCAGCTCAACACAGGCCGATGCTATCTCTGTTTCCTCTCATACACTACCGCTTGGATGCATGTCCCTCCTTGTGTTTAGTGTAACTTGTTTTCCTAGAACTCTACGATTAATGCTGCTTAGGCCTAAGAGTCAACTTGTAGACAATCAAAACTCTTTTTTTTTTGGAAAAGAAGAGCACACCCTGGATCAATTGATGCACATAGCTATCCGAAATTTATGGTTTGGTTGAATACAAAGTTGTATACTGAGTGTATGAATTAACAAGGTGAAGAAGGGCCCCAAGCCAATCAGTATGCACTTCATTACATTCTCTAGAGAACAAACCGTTATCGATCCTCTGTTCTGTTCTTCAAATTGGGCAGTGGCGGAAAAAGTGTCGGGAGGGAAATATCAGATTAATTGGAAAACTGTTTGTAGACCAAAAGACAAAGGCGGGCTGGGTTTTATGGACCTTGACAAGTTCGCTAGGCCGCTTCGTCTTCGCTGGCCATGGCTCCATTGGAAGGACCCCTCCAAGGCGTGGATTGGCAAAGAAAATCCTTGCAATGAGGAGGACATGGATCTCTTTTATGCGGCCACCATCATCACCATTGGAGACGGCCGCACCGCAAATTTTTGGCACTCCCCGTGGCTTCATGGGCTGAAGCCAAAATCGGTGGCTCCCTCCATCTTTGCCCTCTCCACTAGGAAAAACTTTACCGTCAATAAGGGCCTAGTGGACGAGTTTTGGATCACCAACATCAACATGGCCGAGGGCATCACCGCTCAATACATCACCGAGTTCGTCAATCTTTGGACGAAAGTGAGCGAGTTCCACCTCGTTGAGGGCACGACCGATGGCATCACTTGGAAGTTCACCACCTCCGGCGTTTATACGGCGGCTTCCGCCTACAATGCACAATTCGAAGGCTTGACGAGATCCACTATGCCGGAGATGGTTTGGAAGAATTGGGAGCCTCCCAAGTGCAAGCTTTTCGCTTGGCTTGTCCTCCAAAACCGGGTGTCGACGGCCGACCGACTACACCGTCGTGGTTGGCCAAAGTGCGGTCTATGCCAACTATGTAAGAGAGAGGATGAATCCGCCACACACCTTTTCTTCAAGTGTCGCTTCACCATCCGAGTTTGGAACATGGTGATCGCTTGGCTCGGGCTCTCCACGATCAACACTTGCCATTGGCACGCTTTTATCTCAATACATGATTGGTGGAAATCCGTCATTTACACCAACGGCACCCGGCGAAAATCCTTGGCCTCCCTCATTATGCTCATATGTTGGGAGATTTGGACCAAAAGGAATGCACGCGTCTTCCGCCATGTTTCTACCATGCCATCGGTGATTTTTACACGGATCAAATCTGAGTCGGCCTTGTGGAGGGCCGCCGGGGCTAAGCACTTGGGATCCATCATGCCGGGAGACTAGTTTTGTGTGTGTTTTTGGCGAGCGTTTTTTCTTGCTCGCGTGGGTTGTTTCAACGAGCGATCTTGCTCGTTGTTTGGGGATGTAAACTTCTGTTAAACTCCTTCTTATATTTAATTAATAAGGCAAGTCTTTTTGCCTTCGTTTCAAAATTGGGCAGTGGCAGAAACTAGAAACCATCTCAGCTTCTCACAACCGTGGCGAGGATTCCAGGTTCAAATAACCACTGATCAGCCCTGATCATGGGTTGGCCCATGTCGCACCAATCCAACACAAGTCCATACCCAGTTATCCACTGTATTGCGGCGTGCTGCTGGTGACAGTCTGCACGCATGCTAAGCCTGATGGGCAAGTGTCAGCTAACTTGATAAGAGCTAACTGGTGATGGTGGTCATGGTTGTCCATGCAATGATACAGATCAAGGCCGGGCATGGCTTCAGAACATGGCACTCGATCAGAGTGCAGTGCTGCATTATGATCAGCCGAAGAGCATGGACTGCAGTTTGTTGTATGCGTATGGTCTCTGCAGACTTGGAAAATGACCGGTTTGTCGTTTCGAGTATTATCGAGTGAGAGGACGATATAAAGATGCGGCTTGAAATCTTAATTCGACAATTTGGGTTATTTTCTATAGGTGGCATCACCATGCATTCAGCTGATCCACCAAACTCATATAGAGTTCAGTCTTGTACTCCTGTAGATGGAGGTTTCGGTACTGAAAAAGTTCAATGAGAGCGTCTTATTTGCTCTTCACTTTCTTCTTTCTTTAGGCGTGCAGAATATTCTGAGGTGGAAAAGGAGTCGAGAATATATGGAGCGAGCGGAGTGACCTATGAAGTTTCATGAAAAGAAACCCACCTAGCTAACTAATCTTTCTCTCTCTTTTGTGAAGGGAAAAGGAAAAAAGGCTAATTAATCTTTCTGAAGCGGGTGAATGGAAGATCTTGCAGTGCTGTATTCACTCAGGTCACAAATGTACAAATATACATAAGGCATATTTGATTCAGATAAATTCCATATGAGTTTTGGTGGATTCGATTTCTTAGTAATTTTTCCTATTGAATTAATTTGGTATATATAGGATGAAGAGACCATATGAACTTTTATGTATGGACTACTTTATTTGCAACTCTTCACATAAAATTATCCATGGGTTTTACTTAATGAAAAGTTTCCTTTATGTCCAACACAAATCACCCGTCCAAATTTACATATTTTTCTATGAAGCAACGAAACATCTTATGTTACATATTCACGTGTTGTTACTTTCTAAGGATTCAGCAAGGATCAAGCCATACTATTACTTGGAATCAGCTAATCAATCAGAGAGAGCCTTATTGTACGAATTCAATAACGGCACAAAATCTAAGCATGTTTCCTCATCAGCAACCCAATTGTCTGCTTATCTAAAGGGAAACCAAAACTAACTGAGAAACTCAATGGAGCACTGACGACTATCAGAGCGTCAGGTGCGAGGTTATCAAACCGTACTCGCGACCGGCCAGAGTCAAAGACAACATGAATGGGCCTGATTAGAAACAAGGACCTGCAGGCATGCATGCAAGCACGCAGGCAGGCATCCCCGATTAGCTGGGCAGCGGAGAAGAAAAGCCTCCTCACCAAAAGCAGACACAAAAAAGATTAATCACCTCTCGCCTTACCTCACTAGGTTGCTGCAGAAACTTAAGCAGCCGTGTCAGATTATTAACTAGCTTCCACAGTTCTACTCATCAGATCCCAAAGCCTAGGCAGTAGGGACTGCGTATAGGGCTATAGGCTTGATTTACTTACCATGATTTTAACCACATACTCCAGTTTCTGCCAGTATTTTGCAGAGACTTCTCCATTGCTTAGCTTCCGCATGCCTTACCTTGATGAACGCTAGAGCCTGACCAGAGGGTCAGATGGTTAGCTGAGCGTGGAGTGCGCTCGGTAGCCTAACGACCCGGGTTCGAGTCTCGAACACCGCAAGTTGTTGCTCATAGCTCCCCTAGCTCCCCTTCTATAAAAATATGCCTGGGTGCTTACCCATGGATAGCATTTTTTTTACCTTGATGAACGCTTTCAGGAACAGAATCATGGTGTTCGCGCTTAAGCGACGTCGCAGGAGAAGAGAGGAGGGAAGAGCCGCTGCTCTCGAGGAGACGGGCTAACGCTGGCTAATCATGCGATGCCATGGCCCTGCGTTAGTTTGTTAATGCGTGTCTGTACGTGTAAAGGCTGGTCCTAAAGCATGCATGCAGGATCCTTTCTTGTGTTTTTTCAGGCAGAGATCGATACAGTTTCATCACTTTTGAGGTCCATGCTGCATGCATTCGTGGCCCCGTCCATGGATCCAGTCCACTCACATGGATGCCGCCTGTCATGGCGTTGCCTGGAGCTGGATGGATAGATGCAGGCAGCTGCTTGGGCTTGGCCGATCGACATGGGGCTCGGGCGATCATTCGATGGCCGCAGGTTCGTCAGGAATGTTTGCTCCGAGTGATGATGAAACCGTTGAACGAACCAGAGAGCAGAGCCTGGTTCTCAGTAACTCCTGCCGCGGCAATTCATGCTTCAGCTTGGTTCCGAGTGTTTATCTCGACCCCGCCTTCAGCTCCTGTCAGGACACCCTATGTTTAGTGTAAGATTCTTGGGATTTTGGCCCAGTGAAATGTCTGACGAAAATGTTTTAGTAGAAAGAAAGGAAGAAGTCTGACGGAGATGTTGTCTGGTCCCTAAGCATCTGGGTGATTCAAATCCAGCTGGAGACAAGATGTCACCAGTCATGGCATCATGAAGTTTCGTCTTGGATAGTTGCATTTTTCTTCAAACCAAGCAGGAGAGCTGTGTGCATTATATTCAGAAAAATAGAATTGCAGCAACACTCTTTGATTTCTGCAAGAGCATGGACGCTAGACGCAAAAGGAAAGCATGATAAAACTTCGGTCGGTAGAAAGAACGACGGTCGGTATAGATATCTGTTTGGTGTCTTCACCAACGAGTACTCTGCCGATATATTCTTCATAAACACCCAGCATTTTCAGCAAGAACTCACTCATGTACAAGAAAACATAAATACACCTGTCGCGATCACCAACACAGCCACAAAACAAAAAACATCTACAAGTTGAACACGCTTATTTTGTACAGGACAGGTAAAACAAATAGACTTATGAACAGAATAATTTGCAACAGCACACTCTAATTTCCCAGTGTATCAATTGGCGCTGACAAGGAAAGCGTGCTGGCACACTCCACACTCCACTGTTTCAGAACCAGAAGTTGGAATCTCGACCTGCAATTCCACATCCATTAATTTGTTAGGGATCACTGAATTACAAGAGCCTTTCAAATTTTTTAAAGGGACAAGAGCCTTTCATATTTTTTTGAGGGACAAGAGCCTTTCATATTCAATCTAAACACTGCCTAGAATTTGAGACACACCTGAAGATGGACCGTGCAGGTAGGACACGCGACTTCTCTCATCCTGGTTCCAGATGCACCTCCAGTCGCGGAGCCTTTGAGAGAGAAAGTTTCAGGATTTTGTTGCACTACTATCTATGTTAAAAGATACACTTTACAGGAACATGAAAGTACCTGAAGACTTGCGATTCCTCTCTAGTTCCTCCTGTCGATCAAAGGATAAATTTGGTAAATCATGAATTTCACATAACTAATTATACTAGTTGCATTCTTCCTTCTCACTAGTCACTGTCATAACTATGATAAAAGCTCAACTGTCAAAAATCTAGTTTACTAATAGTATCCATATACAATTTTCAAATTCTAGACTAAAATAGTAAAAAAGATCGAGTTACTAAAGCAATAGACCCTGCCAAACAATGCAACACTGCCAAAAAGTTCAATAAAGAAGATCTCACAGACTTCTGCACTACCAACAAGTGACACTTTGGGTTCCATTAGTATGAAGGTAAGAGTTGCCAAATTTGGGAAGTTTCTGGTCCACATATGCATGCACAGGTACAAAGCCTACCTTGGTCATCTATTTTGGTTCTGAGATATGAGCCCAGGACCGACCAGGCAACCACTAATTATCTTTATTTTTCCTGTAACTTCAATAGGCACAAAGAAAAAGTACTGTACTGTGCATTGGGTCCATGACTCCAAGTTGATGTAGGCTCACACCCTAAAACAGGTCAATAGCCTGGATACGCGCGGTACCTACCCATATGCACAGAAAAAATCTAGGCGGACTTGGCTTGTGTCTGGCTACTTATTTTGCTACCCAAATGGATGTATCCTGAGAACCGACTGATGCTCGCTTGGCAGCACGCACCGCGTACCTACCCATATGCACAGAAAAAATCTAGGAAAAATCTAGGCGGACTTGGCTTGTGTCTGGCTACTTATTTTGCTACCCAAATGGATGTATCCTGAGAACCGACTGATGCTCGCTTGGCAGCACGCACCGCGTACCTACCCATATGCACAGAAAAAATCTAGGCGGACTTGGCTTGTGTCTGGCTACTTATTTTGCTACCCAAATGGATGTATCCTGAGAACCGACTGATGCTCGCTTGGCAGCACGCACCTGCGGCTCGCCCAGCCACGTCCAAGGCCTACCTTCCGCAGGGTGCATCACTTCTTAAAATGATGCCTTGGGTGCTAGTGCCCGTGGGTCTAGTATTTTTAATGGGTGTATCATTTAGAAAAAAGACCATCTAATATATTACCTTAAGTTTTCTTGCAAGATCTCCATGACTTTGCACCGTGGCAGATCTCTTGGCAGCCTCCTGTGCCATGCTAAGCCTCTGAGAAACCTCTGCCTGTGAAAGATAAGAATTATAATGAATTTTATTACAGCTATTCAATAGCTAGAATAGCTTTATGTGCAGTCAAATGCTGCACATGTTGCAGCTTTGATAATAGCAAAACACGAGTCACTGCAAAAGATTTCAGCCATCCAGTTTGAAAAAACACCAGTAAAGAATACAAAATGAGTTTTAACAAACCTGAAGGATGACAAAAAAAAAATGACAACTAAGTCAAATACACGCATAGGGAGAAATACTAAGCGACTAAACAAAATCTCAAGGGCTGTAACGAACTTGACAATTTAATTCTTTTACCAAATGGCTAGCATCAAAAGAATGACAAGTACAAACTAGACACCTTTTCAATTAATAAGATAATTATTGTCGGATACAACAAAGCAGGCAAGTAAAGAAAGTAACATTATATTTAGTCCAGCAAATGTAATATATAAATAATAACTAAACATACAGTAGCAGAACGTACCATGCATCTATCACAAACTCGGACAAGTGGAGCATTATCGTCAGCTGTCAGAGCAATTCTTCCTTGACTGCATTTATCACAGAAGATTTCTCCACAGTTCCTACAATGATGCTGGAACAGAACAAACTCGGCTCAATACATTAAAACTTGATTATTTCGGTAATAACAAGAACATCTGAACTAAGTATAAATTACCCTGCGATTAAAATGACTGAAATCACCAGCACAAGACTGGCATTTCTTAGCAGCCTCATCTGGAACCTGAAAGAGGAGAGATAATACATAATAAGTATATTGCACAATTTGATGCAAGAATATGAGAATAAAAGCAATCATAAGATAGATGACTATAATGCAGGATGGTAAAGAAAGTCAAGAGGTTAGAGCAATGATCCATAAATAGCTATACAGCTAACAAAACTGAAGGGTGTGACTTGATGGAAAGGTTAATCAAATTGTTAGAAACTGTATTGTTGTGTAAAAGATGTACCGAGAAGCCAAATGCATGCATTCAGAAGCATCAAGCACACATTCAAATGTTATACCAGAGCAACAAATGGACTAAGCAAAAAAAGTAAGTAAATTGAAGTGTACCCAACGATTTTGCGACTACTATTGAGTACTAGTAAATTGATATTGCAGCAGCTTATCTTACCCAATGATCTTTAACTTCATCAACAGGTTTGGCAAACATCCAATCAAATCCTTTCTTCTTCTCATTTGACTGTATCGAGGATTTGCCATCATCCGCAGCTCCATTTGCTCTTGCATCTTCACCGATCTCCTTAAACTATTTTACAGAATCACGTAAGTGAAAGTTCTTAATGTAACATGTAGAATGAAATGTGCCAAGTATGTAGTTCTAAGCTAGTGACCTTTCAGCATTCAAACCAACATAGGCAAACAAATATCGAATATAAAATAAACTTATTTCCCAAAAATATATATGGCTAAACTAGAAACAGTGCAAACACGGAGGAGCTCAAGCGCAACAAGTGCTGTAATGAAATAGATGATAATATGGGGCTACAGAGTATCATGACATTTTACACTTTGTAATGTCGTGTGTCTTAGATATCCAGTCATATTAACACAACATGGAACATTCACGACTTAATACACAATTTGGTTTTAACTACCCATCTCCAGTCCAAAATACATGTCGTCTCAGTACTGAACACTTCCCACCAAATAAGCTTATTAATGGTTTATTGATAGTAGTATTGATATATCAGCATCTAAGGGCAAACCATGTAAATATTAAGACATTAGCTCCTTGTTCTACCAGAATGAAGTTGAATAAACATGTAACCTGAACCAAAAGAAGTACCAAAGCAAGACAGTAGCATGGCTAGCGAACTAGATTAACTCATTTGAGTTATTATTACAGGTATGGTTGAAATTTGAAACAGTAACACCGACAAAGAAACAAAAACATAATAATGAAATTAAGGCATTAAGAAAAAAAGGATTTTCATTGTTTTCAATAATAATAGGATGCTAGTAACTGATGATGACAGGAGAAAATGGCTGTGTTATTATACCTGGACAGTTGCTGCTGTCACAGTGTCAAGCAAAGTGTTGGAAGTATAGCTGCTTGACTTCAGCCTTATTCTCTTTGGTTCATAATCTACTGAAGTCTTTGCCCAAATCGCAAATACGGTTGAATCCAATACCTAAATAAGCACAGTGATCAACCATTAAGTCCTCACTGTGTGTGATGAGAAGAATGTTCACATCATCTTCTGCAAAAATGATGTCCAGCATACCTCCCATTTCGTCAGTGTGTCAAGGGGGTAAATCCTTAAGGTCCTGCTTGTGCTGGGATCAAGCATGCGAATTCCATCAAGACCAACCTGCAACAGCATAATAAGTACAGGTTTCCGATATCATAAGAATCCTCCAATAATCTCCTACAAATAATACCGAGGATGTATAAATTGGTATCTTATCGATACTGGAGCTATACCTGGCAAAGCATATCAGTAGGGCTGCCGGCACCCTCTGGCAGCAGCTTAACCCGAAACTTCTGGGCACCACCACCAGCATCCTCATGGGATTCTGCTTTCGGGACAGCCCTGGTAATCTTCCCAAAGCTCCCACCCACACTGCCTCCGCCACCGCCAACCCGCGGCTGCTCCGCCCCTCCTGACGGGGAACTAATCGACCGGCCGTAGTCATCAAACAGCGCAGCGCCTGATCGCGTGGGCGCCGTGCCGCGCGCGCCGTACAGCTCAGCGCCACCGTCGCCGGTATAGGCATACGCGCCCTCGTCCAGGTAATCGTCGTCGCCATACCCAGCGGCGGGCTGCTGCTGCTGGTGCTGGTACCCTCCACCGCCACCGTAGTAGGGGGCGTCGTAGGGAAGCGGCTGCGGGCTGGGCTCCGGCGCCGGAGCCGGATGGGTGGGCTGCTGGTAGGCGTAGTAGGGCTCCGGCGGGTAGGGCGCCGGGTTGTAGGGCGGGTACCCGGCGTACTGGGTCGGCTGCGAGTAGGACGGGGCGGATGGCGGCTGCTCGGGGTAGGCTCCGGCGGAGTAGGCCGGCGCGGAGGCGTATCCGCCCGGGATCGGGGCGTCGGCGGCAGGGTTCGGCCCCGGCGGCGCGTACTGGTGGGGGTAGTAGTGGCCGCCCCCCGCGGGGGCGGAGGCGGCGTAGTCGCCGCTGCCGTGCTGCATCGCCGGTGGATTGGATTGGACGGAGGGACCAGAGGCGATTCCTTCTCTCTGAATTTTTCGATCCGATTCGTTGCTTCGCGAACGATGCGATTTGCGTTTGTTTGCAGGGGAAGGAAAGAAAGGGTGAAGAAAGAAGGTGGGGATTCCGTCGGGAGGTTGACGCGTTGGTTTTGAGCCGGGATTGATTAGCGTTGGAGCGTGAACGGGCCGTTGGATGTTGTCAGCGGGTGGGAGCGCACGGCTGAGATGGTTCGTGCGGTGGTTTCCGGTTCGCTTTTCGCGGGAGTTGGGTTCGTTTGCGACTACGCGTTCGACACGGCGGGTTACTCTAACAGTAAACGGCCAATACGTTCCCGATTTTGGCCCAGAAAATTAATGCTCTTCCGGATACGGCTCAGAGGTGCGACAATATTTTTTTTCTCAACAAAAAATGATTGCAAACGCATCATCATCATCACCACTAGTATTTTGCTTGATAAAAACAACAAAATCAATAATATACATTCAAAATACAGATTTTGATGAAATTCCATTTTTTGTGGTACTTTAGTTGATTTCACCCTATTTATCATGTAATTTAATTCAGTTCTAATTTGGATGTATTCTGGAACATAAATACAATTAAATAAATTATGAGAAACTTGTGAAAGAATGGGCATACAAATTTAACATTCTAATTTTATTTGAAAAAAGTCGCTACAAAAAATCTTAAAATACAAACTTTGCGCCGCCCAAAGGCGTTAGGTATTAAATTGGCGTGGCTAGTAGATTCATGGAGGAGCTGGGCAGCAACATTGGCCAACTCCTTCGACGCCAACGGAGCGCGTCCAGGCGTCGGCGAAGGGTCGAGGAAGCGCAGAAGCAAGGAATGGCGACCTTCAGGGGCATCGACTCCAGCTATAGCCCGCGACAGACCCCATGAGGGAGACGAGGAGGCCCTGTGTCCAACGACTTCCTTCATGGCTGCCTCTCCACCATGGCTGCGGAGGGCTGAGCATAGGGAGCCAATAATCACGAGAGGGAGAAACAAATAAAAGATGTCTAGGGCCTACGTGTGATCCCGTGGGTGGTCAAATTACATCCGCCACACGCGCCGCTCGCTTGACTAGGGATGCCACATGCAGGGTATGGGTGCAAGGTGGAGCCATCCCATACGGCCATACCCTTACCCGTGCCCCTCAATCCTGCCCGTTACCCGTACCCATACCTTTCAACGGGTATAGTTTTTGCCCATACCCTTCGCTCGACAGGGTAAAAAGGGTACCCACGGATAAAAATATCCGCATTTGCAACACGACAGATTGAGGCGAAACGTGCCATAAACATTAGTAACATACAACCATAATTATAAAATCAGCACATTATAAACAACAGCGTATTGAAAAAAAACACATTCTCACGAAAAGCAATACTTGCTCATGAACATCAACACATCGTAAATGATAAACAACAACACAAGATCATAAACAAAAACAGTCAAACACACTAAGCCCCAACTACACATAATTTATACTAGGCTTGACTCAGCTCGTTCGACGTGTTTTCCATATTTAGGAGGTCGGTTTTGTTCTATTAGTGCCCTAATTATTTTTATTACCTCCATACCTCGCTTAGCTGAATTATTTTATTCGGTGAGATTATCTTCTACGTACTCTCTTTGTATCAAAATATAAAACTTTCTAAGCTTTTAAGTTTATCCTGATTCGTTTCTAAATGAGTAAATCAACACACTAAAACATATCTAAATACGTATAAATTAGCGAAAAGTCACATTTGCTCTTGAGCACTAGTGCTCCCTCCATTTAAAAAATTCAAAAATAATATTTAGAGGATTTAAAAAATTCTGAAAAAAATCATGCATGTTCGAAAATGATGTATACTACAAGTGTACAAAATTACAATACCAAATGTTTTGTATTATGGACAACACAATAATGAAAAACTTTGGAAATTTTAAACAACTATACTCAGATCTGAAAAATTCTCATTTTTGTGTAGCTTAGAATACAATTCGTATTGTGATTTTGCATGCATGTACAATAACTGATTGACAACGTGCACGTTTTGTTTCAGATTTTTTTTTTTAAATTAAATATTCATTTTGATTTTTTTTTTAAACGGAGAGAGCACTGGTGCTCGTGAGCAAGAATTCTGAACTCATTAATTAGCTCAAATTAAGAAAGATTCTTATATTTTGGTACAGAGGATGGTACAGAGGAGTATATATTATTTAACGCCTATACAAGCGTCATGCACTGTGCGTTATAGATCGCCTGGTGACGCGTAGTTCTTTTTTTTTTCAACAAAGAGCCTAAACGGATTGTCCTGGACAGATCGAGAAGAAACTCCTCCCGTCCTCCCGTCGCTCCACCACTCCTGTCTCCACCGCCGCCACCGCCGCCGCGGACGGACGGATGGCGCGAACCCGGCTTGCTCCTCCCTGCTGCTCACCGTGTCCGACGCCGGCTGCCCCCCCTCTCTCCCCAGCGGATTAACTCTAGCCTGCGCCGGTTAGTGCTCTATCTCTAGTGCTAGCTTGACAGGGGAAATAGCGGGACTCAGACAACTTCCGGCAAAAACAAGTCCGAATTTGTCCTGGACTCGGAGCTGTTTCTCCTTCTCTTATTCGAATTAGGTGTGGCCTCGGTTGGTGATCTATATAAGTACTGGATAGGCAGGAGACCTTAAGAAATTTGTCAGGTTTGTCCAGAAGCATCAGATCCGTGCAACTTAGGGAGGTACTGAAGAAAAATTTCAGCTTTATCCAGAATCAATCATCAGGTCCGTGCAACTTAGGGTCTGGAGCCTGCCTCCCCCATGGAATTATGCAGCGTCGCCTCCATGATGAGCTTAGGCAGTCTAGCTGTACAGCGAACACACTCGTGCTGCCTGATCTTCAGAGTTTTGCCCAAGCTGCTAGGCTTCACTCCCAGTTTACTGGAGAAATTATGCAAACATGTTCATTCACCATTGTCCGACACTATCGTCACCACATTGCCAGAGCTGCCTCAGGACGTCTTGATGAGTATCTTCTCCGCCCTTGAGATCCCTGACCTTGTACGTGCCGGCGCCGTCTGCCTCTCTTGGCGATCAGCGTACACCAGCCTACGAAGCCTTGGGCAGTATAACCTGTCGCAGACGCCGTGCCTCCTCTATACTTCTGAATCTGCCGGTGACAGTGTTGCTTGCCTCTACAGCCTCACTGAGAAGAGATCTTACAAGTTAACTCTTCCGGATCCACCTATCCGCACTAGGTGTTTGATCGGCTCCTCTCATGGATGGCTGGTTACTGTTGATGAGAGATCTGAGATGCATCTCCTCAATCCGATCACATGTGAACAGATTGCTCTACCTTCAGTGGTCACCATGGAGCACGTGAAGCCCATCTTTGATAAGCACGGTGCTCTTCACAAGTATCAATTGTCGTCGTACACTGGAGCCCGTGCTTGTCATAGCTCACCGTCGATCTTCGCTCTTGACAAGCTGCGAGACAGACTCCACTATAAGGCGTTTGTGTTCCCTGATACTTCCAGAAAAAGCTGCATTGTGGTGCTCATCCATAATCCAATGCGTCAGCTCTCTTTTGCAAGAGTAGGGGATGATAAGTGGACCTGGCTGCCACCTCATGAAGCCTATGATGACTGCACTTACAAGGATGGCCTGTTGTATGCAGTGACTAGAACTGGGGAACTTCATGCTTTTGATTTTAGGAGTGGACCCGTTGTCACAATGGAGATGATTATACGAATGCGCAATCTGTATGACTGTGCGTACATGTACATTGTTCAAGCTCCATGGGGCGATCTGCTGCTTATTTGGAGAATCTGGGAGGATTATGATTTAGAACCTGAACCTGGGGCACCTGTGTTTTGGAACACTACAGGATATAAAATATATGAATTTGACCCTTCGGGAAGTAAATGTAAGGAAATCGATAGGTTGCGTGACCATGTGTTGTTTCTTGGACATAATCAATCGCTATGTCTCAGTGCTGATGAACATCTGTCACTCAAAGCAAATCATGCCTACTTTACTGATGACAGTTTTTTGTGGACCACGGGGCAGCCCCAGTGCAGTAGCTCCCGCTTGCGCAGGGTCCGGGGAAGGGTCCGACCACTTTGGGTCTAAAGTACGCAGTCTTTCCCTGCATTTCTGCAAGAGGCTGTTTCCAGGACTTGAACCCGTGACCTCGTGGTCACAAGGCAGCAGCTTTACAGCAGTTTTTTGTGGACCACAGGATTGAAGAATAATCACCGTGATATGGGAATTTTCAACTTGGATGATAACAGCAAGGAAGAACTTGTATCTCCTCAGCTTTGGTTGAACTGGCCAGCCCCCATGTGGATTACCCCTGATCTTAGAAAGTTGAACGTGGCTTCACGGGAGGATTGAAGAAAAAGGTCAATGGGTCCAATAAACATACAAAGGGATGGTTTGCTACGTTATTGGGGCTGCTGGAGGAAGTTATCAACAAAATACTGAAGGGGTCACCCTTACGGACTAGATTGGACTTAGTTGACTCTGAATAAAGAGCCGCGAGTTTTATTTTCTTATATATGTTATAATCATGTTGTTCTCCACACAAGTTAAAGTGCTGGTGGAAAATTTGATGTTTTTTCGGTTGTATTTCTTGGCAATGCTAATGCCAATTTCTTCTCTTAGTGAGTCGGTATAAATTAATGATCCTTCATTATTTCTAAATGTCCAAATGAGTTTCACACCTCATATTATCCTGCCGTTAAGCAAATTGTTGATATTTTCTGTTTAGTTTGCTATGCACTTTATGCATCCCTATGTGTTATCACCTTTTGTGTGAGTTGCTTTATTATTCCATTTCCTCACTTGATTACAGATCATTTGCTAATTTTCAGACTGCAGTTATAGGGATTTATTTATTATTTATTATTTTCCTTTTCAATTGATCGTTGAAATGGTATGCCGTGGACTCTATTTTGCATCTAAAAAATCAAGAGCAAAGCGCCGAAGATTCTAGACAACTGAACTAGCAAGGTCAATGAAGATGGCTCTGGAGGTAAATCCACTTTCCACTAGGGTGCCGGAACATGACCCTGGAAACCCCAAACTAGGGTTTCGGATGGCCGCAGAGCTCTGTTGTGTTTCTGGAAAAATGCTTAAATGTTATTCTTTTAGCCAAAAAGAGAAGTAAAAAATCAAGTAATGTAAATGTTCATGTCTCGTAAAAGTAATATTTACGTATAATTTTTTGTTCGGAATAGCCGGTCTCCATTACCACCTCTGGATATCCTCGAAGTCGAGAAAAAATAACGTCAACACGCAGCGCCAAGACTTGGTAAGAAGAGGATATGTAATCCCAGTGTAGAATTTACTACATGCTCCTAGGCTAGGTAGAATGTGTTCTTGCCACGCCTAGGAGGCAAAATGGATTTTGTGATTAAACATATCACTAGCTCGGAGGTGATTTGGCGGCACTTGGTTGGCTTCTCATGTTGTTGCTCGATTTTACTTCCAATAAGTCTAGTGTTTTTTCGTGTTGTTGACTCTGTGTGGTTAACGGTGATCTTGCATTGAAAGTTCCAAATATTTTTTCATATCCCGCTGTTTTACGTTCGCAAGGGTAGACATTATATCTGTGCATTTGACATGCATGCATATGAAAACCTGGGAACATATTCAATGAAGGAGCGGAAGATCGAGGTTTCACTCTCGTTCAG
Source organism: Poa pratensis (assembly GCA_947311845.1). Taxonomy (NCBI): domain Eukaryota; kingdom Viridiplantae; phylum Streptophyta; class Magnoliopsida; order Poales; family Poaceae; genus Poa; species Poa pratensis. The sequence goes on along the minus strand of CAMZMU010000107.1, from coordinate 116,071,196 downwards.
GGTCTGGCGTAGATTGTCGACAAAGAGGGCGATAAACTTTGACATGATCTTTGCAGCTTATCATATTTCGAGGAAACACATCAAAGGGACATAAGTCATTTGATTCATATACAAATTCTACGAAAAATTTAATCACAATCAAATCATGTATCTGAATTTGTATTATGAGACAAGTCAAATATATATTTCCATCATTTTTAAAAGTGAAATTCACAATAATGTTCGCAAGTGCAAATAAATTTGGAAAACTGAAGACAATTTACATAATTCAAATTCACACTATATTGATCAGTACATATACAATACAAGAGTTGTTACATTGGGAGTAAACTGAAATAAATACAATCAGGAGATTAACACTGAAACAGGAAAATCCTACTCCCTCTGTTTCATATTAGTTGTTGTTGAGTTCAACTTTGTACTAAATAATTGACAACTAATATGGAACGGAGAAATTTAGTTCTAAGAACATATAAAAGAGTTTTGATATCTCTTATGATCTTTTTATTTTCTTTACACCTATAATTTGGGAAGCAAGAGACAAGACAAACTTTATTTCAAAAGTTAAAATGTTGTTCGAACTCAACCATGGCACCCCGCCTCTTGTGATCCTATACCGGAGAGGGGCGATTAGGTATTTGGGGAGCGCACGCGTGACTACTGGCAGCGACTAATTCCCAACGACGAATTCTTGCCCAACATGGGCAGCGACTAATATGTTGTCACCCCTCTTACTTTTCTGCAATGCTGTCAAGTCCCTCGAAATGCAACTTCCTATGATGTTGCAATGCTCCAATGGTCAATAAACGGGGACAATATGACGGTCAAACGTGCAACCTTGTAAGATGTGGAGGTCATGCAAACAACCTTCCCCTACTTCAAGTCTTGAAGTTTTGAGTTATGTGGGGAACTGTTAGGGCCCTGGCTAGGTGCCACACAGCTAGAACTACATTTGATCTTTGGATAGTGCAAGCAACAACAACCGGCGACCAAGATGCAAGGAAGACGCTTCAGCAACATTCAACCGCAAGTGATCTCCTTTTGTTATATTAGTTTATATCAGTATGTTTCGCGCGATGAGCCCAGTTATTCCTTAATTGCACTTAGGCGATGTAAGCTAAACAACGTGGTCATGCTCTTTCGATATAAAATAGCATGAGTGGGAGGATGAAGGCACTATAGACACACACAATATGAACCCTAAGTTTATTCTGCATTGGTTTCCTTGTTCTACTTTATGTTCCTGCCTAGATCTGAGCGTTCGAGCTCTCCTTCCTCCTCTTCACGAGATCGAGATGGCAACGACCATCGGTCTTTACAACGGGTTCAACGGCGACAATAGGGAGCACACGGGATCGGAGGTGTGTCCTGCTGAGTTCTTGCTCATGGCTTCGGACCAAATTTTAATCGGTAGCTCAATGACTTTTTAAAATTTCTGGATGTTTCTTTCTGAAAAAGGGCGACAAATAGATAAAAAGACCAACCAATCGTCATTTAGTGCCTTTTCTATAATTTTCAACGGGAGCGAAAAATATGCTAGTTTTAGAGCCTAAACATCGAACCAATTGGGCCTTAACATCGTGCTTCGCAACATGAGGGAAAAGAAATGGGAGTTTCTTCTGACTTCTAATTCCCTCCGTGAATTGTCTTCTCAACTCCCATTCCCCCAAATCATACAAGAATATTTGCCTCGTACAGTACTTCTCATTATCTATTCTCTATGGTTATAATTCTTTCCAACGAAACACGCTGCAAGTAGTAGCCCGCGCGTAAACCAGCGGATGCTCTTGGCAACAGTTAGGGGTGGGAATTGATAGCGGATCATCTGAATTATCTGAAATTCATATTCGACAAATTTAAAATGGAAGTGATAAATATCCGAATCCGAGCGTAATAGAAATAGAAGTGGTAAATATCCGGATTCGTCTTTACAAATACAAAACAAATGTGGTATTGAAGTTTGGAACAAATATGAGTATGGAAATGGATATGGATATATCCGTATTCGAATAAAATTATGTTAGACAGTTTTGGCGATTCTAACGAGTCTATTATTTCTTTATATTCTTTTCCGTTCCAAATTGAAAAAACATCCGATCCACATCTGTATTCGAGTAACATCCGCTCCGCCTTTGCATCCGACAACATCCATAGTTGTATTCGTATTTGTTTTGAAAATATGAAAACGGATGTGGGAAAAGCACTATCCGGCCCATTACATAAGCTGAATTATATTTTCTTCGCATTGAAGTGTCCCAAATTAATACCACGGTCGATGACACATGAAGCGACAAGACAAATATTTTCTTCGTTTCCTTTCACAAAATTTAGTGTATGCGCATAAGCTCTATGTGTTCTGTACAGGTGTCACAAAGAACTGAAATGATTCAGCTAAAAAAGAGCTGAAAGGATTCAACGAGAAAAATCGTCTTGATTTGTCGCCGAAACCAATATGTACACAAGTGCTACGTACAAAGAATGGAAGAGACAAAACAACACCCACACGTCCACAGCTAATACGAACCCGACACGATCCTTGCTATGCACATCACCGATCGCGGCCCGGATCTCCTAGCCGTCCGAGTAATACAGCCCCTCCTCGGCCGAGTCCGTCCACGACGATGACGAGGCGGACGAGTAGACGGAGAGGGACCTCCGGTAGCTGTACAGCACGCCGGGCCGCCGCGGCAGGTAGTAGTACTCGTCCGGCTCCGGCAGGGGCAGGCAGAAGAAGACGTAGAGGCAGTCGGCGAGGCGCTCCAGCTCGTGCGCGGGCGGCGCGAACAGCGCGCGCAGGACCTCGTCGGCCCGCAGCCGCCGCCGTGGCCGCTGGCCCGGCCGCGGCGGGCCCTGGCACAGCTCCGCCGGCGCCCGCGCCGCCAACGCCAGCCACGCGGTGCTGAACACCATCCGATCGCGCGCGCGCGCGAGATAACCGTGGTCGGCTGCTTGCACGCCTTGGTTTGTGTCGTTGCGTGGGCGGCGCGCGGGCTTTTGTTCGGGAGGAGAGAAGCCGGTCGAAGCTAAATGGTGGCGTGGTGTTGCGGGAAAGCGAGGCGCCGCGAGCCTCGGGCGAGCTACGCGTGTAGGGAGTACTTTTATACTACGTCGGTCGGGCGGGGAAAGACGATCGATGGCCAACTCCGTCTTGGTCGCTTCCGCCGCTGCATGCGCGCGTCGGAGTTTTCGTTGGTTTTTCCGCGCGGGTTCTGACTGGTTCGCTCGCTGCTGCCGCCGGACGGTCGAGGTGCCGTAACCCCTTTGAAGCTTGGGTGATTTGGTATCGCCGATGGAGATGGATCGGCCCCGTCGGAAGCCACACGGTGTACTAGTCCGCTCTCGACTACCGTCGCAGCTGGCAGCATCCGGCATTCTGTCACCGCGCGCCCAAAATTGGACCCTTCTACTGCTGTTCTCGGGTGAAAGCCATGTGTCTAGGTCCACGCAACCCATGCAGTCAGCCGTCGCATTAATTCCTGCATCCTGCTTGGCCTGATGATACCGACCGACGGTTCCCTCAAGTTCAACGTTGACCAGGCAAACCTGCCTGGCAAGATGTGCGTTAGATTCGGATAATGCAAAGCACATAGTCATTGTTTATTTCTGTATGTATGTATGTGCCGTAACCGGCAAGGTACGCAGGCGACTCTCGGTAATAAGAAATCGAAATGGCATACAGCCAAGTCAGGGGTTACTCAATAAACTTGGAAGCTGCTGCACCTCATCAGAACCACCACAAGCGTCTATCAGGACGACAACATGTCGAGTCATAGAGCCAATAAACTAGGAGCATACATAATACTCTGTTCAGAATACCATTTTTTTTTTGCCAAATCAATTAAGAAGATAGAAGGTAGTTCAGTTACACGCTAGAAAGGATCTAGCGAAACACAGAGAGAAAACAACAACAACAACAACAACAACAACAACAATAATGACAGCGAAGGCTGCCAACCTCTAACAATAATGACAGCGGGCGCGGGCAGCCCGGGCCGCAGTCGTAGTAGCCCGGCTCCCGTCCGTCTTGGAAAATCACGGATCTTGAAGGCCCAACTCTGCCGAACAGAGCCCTCACCGCCTCTGGCTCCAGTGCCGTCTTTGGATCCTTGAAGAGGGCCATGAAACGCTGTTGCACCTCCTCCCCTGTCGCTTCGTCTTCCGCCGGTAGCCCCCATTTCTTGCGTAGGACACGACGCGCCTTCTCAACCGTGCTCAACCCCGCCATGGAGGTGACAGCCCGCCGATCGCTGGCCTGGCGAGTGGGCATCGGGGCAGGATTTCTAGGGCGGCGTCTGACCGGTGTGGCCAGCGTTGGTGGAGCCGCAGACAGCACAGGAGCAGTGATGCGAGCGGTGATGGACTCGATGAAGGTTGGGGCCGAGGAAACCAACTCCTGCACCCTAGCATCCCGGGACGGCTCCGAGTCTTCATTGACGATAGTGAGCTCGACGGCGACGACGTCCTCAGCGAAAAGCTGCGTCAGCGCCACCCCGAAGCTCAAGGCTTGCCGCAGCCCAACATGACTTGGAGTGGCGTCAATAGCATCCAACTCAGAGTTGCCTGCATGCGATGGACAATGTGAAGTGATCTCGTGGCAGGACTCGAGCCCACCATTCAACTTCATCTCCGGCAACAAGCGCACCGCTTCGTCAACATGTACAGCCTCGTCGCCGCACATAGAAGGCGAGGGGGCCGGGGAGCTCGCCCCATGGATAGGCAGCAGGACGTCGCTGAGCACCTCCACCTGAGAGGTGATGCCGCGAGCGCGCTCGATCCTGTCGCACGCGGCCGAAGAAGCGGCGAGGAAGGGAGCGATGGCGTTGGCCACGAGCTCCTTTAGCTCGGCCCGGAGAGATGCCGCCATGTCGGAGAGGATGTTGCGCATCTCGTCGGCGTGGAGGCAAGTGCGCGGGCGGACGGGCTGAGGCTGATGAAGCGCCACGCAGCAGACGTGCTCCAAGGGTGGCGACGGCGGGGGAGGCGCGGCAGACCTTGACAAAGAAAGCTCGGGGACGACGGGCGGGGCAGCGGTGACAGCAGCCCACGAAAGGGCTCCCGGCGCTAGGGGAGAGGAAGCAGGTTGTCGAGGAGGATGGCGAGCAGGCCCGGGGCGAACGGACTTGGCGGCGCGTCGGAGCGGGCAGTCTCGCTCCTTGTGACCGGAAAGCTTGCACGAGAGGCAACGAATCGGATCACTGCAGGCGGAGGAGCGGTGATGGCGAATGGGGGCTAGGCAGCGAGCACACAGCCCCCTCGTGCGCCTTTGGAAGCGCAGGGCGGCCTCACCGACAAGCGAGCATCCGGGCCTGACGTCGCCGACGTCATGTCGGCTTGTCGGGCGGCGCCGCGGAGGAACAGTGAGCCATCCCTCTTCCCCGGGCACAACGACGACGGAGCGGAGCTGAGGGCAGCCCCACGACGAGGATGACGAGCTGGAGGCCGTGCGACGTCCTTGAGAGGTAGGGTTGTAGCGGCACGCTGGCCGGCCCGAGCAAGGCGTCGGAGCGGGAGACGGAGCGCCGAGCGGGTACAAGCCACGGGCGTCGCAGGAGCGCGTCGGCGACGGCCGGCGAAGGGGCGAAGATGACGGCAGCGGTGACGCGAACGCGATCCCATCTGAGGCGCCCACGTTGACTTCGCTGCAGGGCGTCGGGAGGTTGCGACCAGCTCGAGGGAGCCGACCACAGCGCTAAGGGCATTTTCATATGTGCACCAACGAAAGAAAAAGGAAAAATAGGAGCGAAACTATATATAGATAGGACGCGGCTAGGGAGTGCCCAGGCACTGTTTTGCGCTCCGCGGTGCCCCACCCAAAAAAGGAAAGAGTGGTCCCGCGCGGACCCGCCCGTCCAAAAAAGGAAAGATTCCCCTCCCGCGTGCGTCGTGTCCGCTTTTTGTCGTTTTCCAGCTGCTCCCAGCCCGCGCGCGGCGCGCCCCCGACCAAACAAACAAAGACCACATTATACTATAAAAAAAGAACATCTGGGAACGATCCCAGCAAACCCTACCTGCTTCTTCCTCGCTGCTTCTTCTCCTTCCCCTGATTTCTTTTACCTCCAGCACCAGCCGCCGGCCGCCGGCAACAAAAATCGCACACAAAACCACCAGCGATGCAAGCAGGTGTTGTAGAAAACCTCCACAGGCAGTAAAACATCTCCCCCTCAAACCCCTGTACCCTCCCCACAAACCAAAAACTCCATCTGTGCCCAGGAGGAAGATTTGCAAGCAACAAAATCATCCAAAGAGGAAGATTTCCAAGAAAAAGATCAAACATATACAGGGGCGCATCAGTGCCCAGGAACCCTTCCAGGTATTCCCAGTGACTTTCAGATGTAAAAACTTCAGTGCAAAAAGCTTCAACAAGTATAAACACCTAAACTTCAATGATTGTTCTTAACACCAGTGCTTGACACATTCTTCAGGAACTGTGCCAGCCCATCCTCAAAACAAGTACACATTTCAGTGACAGCTACTCTGTATTTCTCCAACTCCTGATCCATAATTATTTAACTTATGTTAACACACAATAAAAAATAAACATAGAAAGTACATCTACATCTACATTTAACTGTATAATCTACATCTACATTTTAAAAACATTTTAGATGCACATGGTGTTTTCTGAAGTATTTAATTGTCAAAATACATCTAGGAGTTACTGAAAATGGAGAAAAGTAAATGCAGCAGACAAATGCTTATGGATGCTGACATGTAGCTTTAATCTGAATTATATATTATGGTTTACAAAAACTACATCCGAATATTCTGAAAATGGAGAAAAGTAAATGCAGTAGACATATGCTTATGGATGCTGACATGTAGCTTTAATCTGAATTATATATTATGGTTGACGAAAACTACATCCGAATATTCTGAGAGAAAGGATGTTCTCTTACATCTTCAGTGTGATCACCCGGAGCATGTGTTCTGATGAACATGTCCAGAACTGAAGGTCCTGCGGAGAATAATGTCGTCTTAACCCTGAAACATGGCTTCAGCTGTAAACAATAAAAGTGAAACAAAAGTCAAATATCAAGTTTGAATGAATGATTTTTTAGCTTGAACAACATCTATACATGGTGAACAGAAATACAGTTTTACTACACAGAGAGTTGCAAGAAGAACCAGGAAAAGGAATATAGCTTACAGGTAAATTCCCAAATGTGCCGTCGGGATTTGTATCCAAATCAACCACAAGCCTGACCATCTTGTTGGTCCACATGCATATTCGAGTGCCATCTTCAGGTACAGCTACTGCGTCTGTTTGCAAAGAATCAACATAGAGAACCTGCGACAAAAAGGGAAAAGGGACATATTAATGGTTTGCACAACATTTACAAAAAAAATGGCCGATACCTACAAGTATTTTGGGCCGATTCCAATAGCAGTTGTTGGAGCAAAAACAGAGCATGTCAAGTAAATGCAGAACTTCCTCAGAAAAATATGATCAGCAGGATGAGTCGGTCCAAGCTGTTTCTCCAGAAATGCAAGTGATGGCTGCTTGCCATCCTCAATCCCAAACATCTCTAACATGACTCTGGTCGCCTCAGTATCCTTGTAATAAGAAATAGGGTCGGTGCCTAAGGGAACTCCCAGAACGCGGACCACTGACTGCAAGTGTATTGGGATCCTTCCCCTTGCCCCAAAGTCAAGTACACAAGTGTCTGGGTTGAAGCAGCCATCAAGAATTTGCATAACCCAGGAATGAGCTTCGAAACCTTCCACTGAAGTACATCTCCAAGATGTGCATCCACTATAACTTGGCACTGTTCTGGAGTAAAACCTCGACATACTCTGAAGATCTTCATTGGAGAGGCTCTATTGAAAAGACCACCCTGAAAAAGATACATAACGAGTTTCAGTTGCATGTACCGGAACTTTGCTAAATGTACAAAAAAGCACAAGTAGAAACTTATGAACATGGAGACACAGTACCTGATTTTTATTTCCCTGACCAACTGGTTCTTCATGTTGGGCTTGATCTTCAACTAGTTGCTCAGGTGGTGCTTCAGTTGCAGCATGCTGAGCACCCTCTAGATCATCTTCTAGTAGTGGATCTACAGGTATATCCGGGCTTCTTGTTTTCATTTGTAGCCTCTGCTTCATCCTTTTTAATTTAGGTTGTCTTGTCGAACTCTTAGGTGTCCGGGCGGAACTCTTCTTAGGTAAACTTGGAACCATCGTATAGGTCTGTATGACTCCCTGTTCAAACTGCAAAAATAAAGCATCATGTTAATGAGAGAACAGAAAATCCAAAATCTATGATGTCATTTTTTAAAATACAACTACAACATGGTGCACTGAAAATCAAAATCTCATGTAGTGACACATGCAAAACTCATGCCATATAAAGTACGGAACCTAACATGGAGTATGTTAGGTTCGAAACTCCTCTGATAATGCTTGTATTTTTTGTTCAAAAAATACATTTAAAGGAAGCAACATCTACTGCCAACTCACAGAACACAAAAAACCAACTAACATACTAACACATCAACACAGATGCGACAGTCCAAATTCAGTTCAGTAACTACTCAAAAACAGGAAGCAACATCTACTGCCAACTCACAGAGAACAAAAAAACCAACTAACATACTAACACAGCAACACAGATGTGCAGACCAATTCAGTTCAGTAACTACTCAAAACAGGAGGCAACATCTACTACCAAGTTCATTATTACTGCCCAAAATATACAACACACAAACAAATAATCAGGCACGTGCTGACATATTACAAGCACCTCCCCAGCAGTCTACGGTTCCTAAACCTGTACCACAACTCGATTACCAGTTAGTTTCCTGACCAGATCAGATTTCCGGTCAGAAAATACAGCATGTTTTGTTTTGCTAGCAAATCAGTGATCAGTGACAACATCAAGGCGTAGATATCTCCCTCAGAAATTTAACCTAAGTAATAGGACATGCGGGTGTCGCCTAATTTTTCAGTTTCGAAACAGGGAAACACAGACGATGAACAGCAACAAATTCAGTCGTAACACCGCGCCCCCCTCCCTCGAACTCATGGCATCAGAACTGAAGCGCAAGATGCTGCTAGCTAATTAACCCAGATTGATCCGAAACTACATACAGAGGGGTTCGGCGTAAGCAGCAGAAGCAGAGCATGAAAGGGAGATAGGAGGCCATGGATACCTGATGCCTGAGGGTAGGAGAAGAAGAGGACGGTGGGTGCCGCCGGATCTCGTCGCCGCTCGCGACCTCCGATGGTGGTTGAAGTAGCCCAGCACCCGATCTCTTCCACCGTTGCACCGTTCCCCCGGGTCTCCCGGCGCGAGCTGAGCACGGAACTCAAATCGACGCACGCCCAGCCGAAGGCGACGACTACGCGAGCTACGGGGCAGCTCGATTCGACTCTTCGCCGGAGAAATCGCCGGCGATTTGGGCGGCGACTCCCCACGCCGCGGGCGGAGACGACAGAGGAAACGGTGGGGATGAGAGGAATGCGACACGGAACCCGAGTTTGAATCGTCGGTGAAATTTTGTCGGGACGCGACGACGAGGTTGGATGGAAGCTGCGTCGCACGATGGCGATCGGACGGCGCGCGGGGGTGAGCACGCTGTAAGGACGAGCGAGTGCCCACGCACGAAATAGATTTTGCGATATAGATATGGGTAGCCAGATCAACGCACGCAATCACTCGAAACAAGTACAGAATAACCTACTGGCGCTTGACTTATTCTGCCACTAATCTAGGAGGAGAAATACTCTCCAACACGACAACAGCGTCATGGGTGCCATCTCTGGTCTACTCGTGCAGAAAGCCTTTCTCCTCCAGATAAGTCACCACTTGCTGCGCCATGTCAGAAGGTGAAGGGCATACGCCATCCACTTCCTTGATCTCAATCTACAAGCATAAGAAAATACAGTGGCAACTTCACGGCATGATAAGAAAAAGTATACGAAATCATGGTGATATATAACAACTACCAAGAATGATCAATTTCTCCCACGGCTATAAATTTAATACTTAAGAATGAAGTCTCAGGTTTCATTATTGTGTAGTGTATCACTAATCTAATCCATGACCATTCTTAAGTCATCCCTGGTGTTACAGGGCAAACGGTCGCTCGCCATCTGATCAGGAGCTGGAGGGAGGGCGGAGGAACTGACCGGTGACGGTGACACCTCCAAGGGTTCACCAGGCTGGGCAGGTACTACGGGTGCCCCCAGGCCTTACAGGGGCACCACAGCAGTGGATGTCAGCAAGAGGCGGATGTAGGGACGTCAACAGCAGCAGATATGTCAACTGAGCGGCGAGGGGCGAACAGACCTTACCGGGGCACCACAGCAGTGGATGTCAGCAAGAGGCGGATATAGGGAAGTCAACAGCAGCAGATATGGCAGTTGAGCGGCGAGGGGCGAACAATGGGAGGAGGCCTCAGATGCAAGGTACGTTGGGGAGGAGGGTGGATGGGAGCCGGCAAGGTGGATTGGCGGAGGAAGAGCGTGGAGGAGGGAAACGAGGGCGGAGGGGTTGAGCGTCAGCGGTTGGATGCGAACTGCCCCGTCCCGCCTCTTGCTTAGACTATTGTTCCTCTCAGCTACCGAGCATATATACCATCCTCCTTAACATATTAAAGATACTTCTTTTTCTTAAGGATTTTTTAAAGATACTTCTGATCCTACATGATTAATTATGTTATAATAAATGAAAATGATGTATCATGCTATGTTTTCCTAATCTAATCATAAACTTTAATACACAATTTCAGTGAGCCAGCTGTTCAAATATAGGTAGAAGGAACAATCATGTTAACATCAATGTACACTTGACCGTGTGAAAGGATAGTCCCTCCTATGTATACAAGGGCACATCGTCTTCTCTTAATTCAAGCAATTTAAGTTTGACCAAATTTATCGAAAATATATCAACATTTACAATACCCAATGAATATATTAACATATTACATGATAGATTTAGTGATATTGATTTGGTACTGCAAATGTTGATATTTTTTCTATAAAAGTGGTCATACTTAAATAGCTTTAACTTAAGACAAGACTATATAGCCTTTTATACATAGGAGTAGCAATTAGAAAGTATAATATGATGGTGTACCTCACAATTTAACGGTAGTTCATAAGGGTCATCAATACCAGTAAAACCTGCAGACACACGTGATAAGAGCATGAAGGCTTGAAGCATGAGCAAAACTATATACATTGTTTAACAAGACAGGCTGAAAAACCATTGCAAGATTTATGCAAACAATGGTCAGCTGGAGCAAATGGGCGAAGATAAGTCTACCCATATCAGAAATTATTTTAGCCAAAGTGTTTCCTTTGTAAGATGCTTGGAGTTACACAAGAGTATGGGTAAAGGGGCTTCCAGGTTTGTTCCAGTTTGTCCTCACTTTTTCAATTCTCACCTCGATTACTCTTTAACCTCAACTTAACTGTGCATACACCGCCACCCGAAAATGATGTTTAAACTCAAAATATTAGCTCTGTTTTTTTAGAATTCGAGACAACAACTTGACAGTGATAAAGCTCCAGTTAATTCACAACACCAAAAAACCAATTAAGCTACAAGGAAACCAAATATAATTTGAGGCAATTTTGATGTTGTGATGGCTAATTGTGCAGTCAAAGCATACTGAGCTAGTTTCTGAGGGTAACTACAGCAGGCAAAAGCCAGCCTGAACCACCCCTTATACAGGAGTGGGTGCTTCTACTATGTCAACCACTGAGTGCACAATGCCTTTCTGTCATTCTGTGTACATTCTCTCACCATGTTACAGTAATGATCTAGTGACACAACCTAGCCTAGAAACGATGATCCTGCGTTTCATGGAGTGGAATACTCAATAATTTTGTTAACAATGATCCCACATTCACTAGACATAACATAATTACACCATGAGAAACGATATATTAAGCATCGCAGTGTGTGCATCAACAAATTTTAGCATGGCTAAAGGCTTGCAATTACAAGTCATGACCCTCGTGGAATTGACAGTTTTAAGACCTTGAGAATGACCGAGATGGTAACTTTCCTTAAGCACGCATAATGTAATTCAATTTGGTTGTGAAAGGGTAAGCTCTTAATTATTTTCGGCTTGGACATCAACAATTATATGATAATCTTATTTTCAACTCGGACATCAAGGATTATATGAATCTCACCCTTTATTTTCCCTGCACGAGCAAGCTTATAAAGACCCTTTGGGTCCCTTGCTTCACACAATTCCAAGGACATGTTCAAGAAAACCTGCAAAAAGTTCATGGGAGTTTGTTAAGCAGACATAACAAAGACCAGTGAGGAAGCTAAGTTTATTAGAGACACGAGTAAACTAAGTACAATCCCTCACCTCAATAAAACTTCCGTCTGACAATAATGCACGAGAAGACTCTCGGTCTCTCCTATACGGAGATATAAAACTAGCAATGCACACTAGACCTGCATCTGCAAATAGCTTTGCTACTTCACCTGCTCAAAATAGTTGAATAATGTAAGTGCAAATGGGTGGAAAATATAAGATAAGGCTTTGCTGTTTACATCCTTCACAGAAGCATTGTCATGTATGCACAAAGAACTTCTCTGTTCAGGAAAAACTTACCAACTCTGCGTATATTTTCAGCGCGGTCTTCAGCTGCGAATCCAAGATCCTTGTTCAGACCATGTCTTAAGTTATCCCCATCAAGAACATAAACAAGCTTCCCTCTCGTATGAAGTTCTCGACCTAAGGTGCAAGCCAAGGTACTTTTACCTTGGCAAGGCGAAGTAAGATAAAAGGCACTAGTAAGGCATCAGTAAGACAAGAGAAGTTTATAATGAGAATAAATGCTAAACTATTGAATATATTTCATTTGGACCTTGTCCTGTCAATTACAGAAAACAGATTGTGAATTACTAAATTATTGGACATTGTGTAAAGAGTGGACGAAACACAGGGAAACACGATGAACATCAGACACATAGATAGCATAATATTCGCTTATAATGCTCTTGGAAATTTAAACAGATTTTCCCTCTCATAAGTCATTATCTGAAAATGAACTTCTGATAAATTCCATACTAGGAAGATGAGGTGAACAATCAGAAGATAACTATTTCAACACCTTAACTATGAGAAGTCACAGAAATCCACACCCTTGTCCTTAATTAACTGTGTAGAACTAAAACGGCTTAATTCTCAAAAAAAAAAAGAACTAAAACGGCTTATCTAAAGTAAACAAATACTACCAGTCTGTAGACCAAAATTTTGTACAGTTAAGTTACCCATAATTGGGTAAATCAACAAACATACCAGCATTTCACTATGCACACAACACACCTGTTTCAGATAAACAAATGTTTCAATTACCTGAACCGCTGAGACCTGTAATCCAGACAACACACCCTTTCTGCTTGAGTAAATTTTGCCGATCAGTCTTGCCCACTGGGCAGTCATGCCAGAAGATATTTGCTGACTTGGGCACAGTGGACGACATCTCCAAAGCTCTGTCCTCGCCGACTACACGATTACAGTCAGACAGTATGGTTAGGCACCATGAACATATAAATTTCCTTACAGACAAAAGGCATCTATAATGAATGTTAACGATACAAAAATCATTGTCAACTGTCAAGTACTAGTAGGAGTTCTTTCTTAAGAACCAGGGAGGTCGGCAGACAGCCAGCAATTCTGAGCCCGGTCAACATTTAATAGAAAACAATTCCACCAGATACGACGACGAAAATCACCCCGCCTGGTTTCTAATCATGTAAGTTAAACATTTCTGGGCGCGGAAACCGCCCCTAAACAAAGCCACGCCCCGGCCGATCTAGAATTTCCCGTCAGAATGCGACTGAAATTTCACGCGGCCACCCTCCCCGATCACGAATCAGCTAGCGCATTGAACAAACAGAGGGGGTAGTAGGAAGACACGTGCCTAGGCTGATGTGGTCCGCGCTCGACCGGCCGCCGGCACATTCGACGCGGGAGCCCCGGACTCTGACCGGCGGTCCGGCTATCCTCGCCGCGGAGAGGCGGAGGCGCGGGGCGCGGGGCCGGAGCAACCCTAGATCCCCATCGGTCGAAGAGGAACGCGGTTCGCGGGGGCACGCGCGCTGCTGTTGCGGGCGTGCGGTGGAGGCGGGGAGGCAGGCAGTGGCAGCATGCGGGCGAGGTGCTCGTGCCGCTGCCTCCATCGCTGAAGAAGAGTGATGGTCACGCTCACGCCGGGGCTTTGCTGTTTTTTACGGGCAGATGCTTTTGCATCGCTAGTGCGATCCCACTCGCTATTTCTGGCGTTGAAACCTATTTTTAGTGTGCAATTCTGACGAAGATTTTTTTTTTAGCGGTGAGTTGAATTAATTCTGAATTTTCTGATGAGCTATAGTACTACTTTGGCGGTGAGTGGTGAGGTGATGAACCAACAGTGATGATGCTGCACACCCGCGGGAGTACTGTGCTAAATAATACTCCCTCCTCCTTGATGTAAGGTGTATAGTTTTTCTAGAAAAAATTCAAAATATAAGGTATAATGCGATTTATGGACAATTTTACCCATCCAAAAATGAATCGAAATTTATAGGGTGTATTGTTTTCAATTTGTGTCTATTAGGAACTCATATGTTTCAAGTTTTTCCAGAAGAAAATGAGTCCACCGCATGCCAAATACCCATATCTTAATATCCGTGCAGAAAACTATACACCTTACATTCAGGAATGGAGAGAGTACTACCTCGAGATATGTGCCGGGTCTTTGGCACATAATTATTGTCGCGGTGAACCACGTGAGAGTTTTTTTTTTTTTGCGTTTTACAACTTCCACTCATCACTCATCAGAATTACAAATCGATACGCAGGCATTGAGCTAAAAAAAACTGGGTACGAAATTGACCCATATGCATCTCTCTTCCTCTGAACAATATTTAAAATTGTTCCAGATTAGAGCTTACTCGCTCAGGTCTTCAATCTCCTGTAAAATCGCTGAGATTTCAGATCGACCTTGGAGCCGATTATCCCAGAGATCCACCACTTCCTTTGCATCAGTCTCAACGAGAACCTTGGGAAGTCCCATAGATGACGCGACCTTCACTCCGTCTCGGATCGCCATTGCCTCCATGGTCATAGCATTTGCTGCATACCCGTACCAAATAGCTTGGCCCCGCAACATTCTTTCCAAGTGGTCCCGTATGATCATACCAGAGACTCCTCCTGAATACTAGTCCCTCCGTTTAGGTGTGTAAGACCCCTCACGAAGTGCAGCGTGACCAAGGTATGATTTTGTCGGAATAGACCCGGGGAAGAGGGTGGCTGTGTATGAACGCAAGAAGTTGGCCATTGCTACGGCTCGTGTTAGGCTCGTGTTAGTTGTCGAACTATGGGATGAATTTGTCGGAATTGTGATGAATTTGTCGGAAATGCGGTGAACTGGTCAACATAGATTTCTCTACTCTAAAACAACATAGCATGCATGGGCATGGCATCCTTAATTCCTCTTGCGGTTGCGCGGAAATCATCCTTTTGCGGTTGAAACACCATTGCAAGCGCAGAAAATGCAGTGAATACTTTGAAACAGCCATCGCATGCAGCTCATCTTATTTTACAGTCAACAGTAATCAACCAAAGAATGAACCCACGACGGGAGCAAGATCCGACCCCAAAACCTGACCTCTACGTACACAACGCCCAAGCCAGGGCGCTCCATTCTTGATTCATACGCCGGCATCGGTCGCCGGCCGGCTGACCGCGGCACTTCGCCGCCGTCGCGCGCTGTCCAGGCGCTAGCTGCAATCGCCAGCGATCTCGCTCGCTCGGTCTCTACTCGGCGGCGCCTTGGTCGAAGTTGAGCGCGTAGCTCTTGGAGTCGTAGCTGAACGCCTGTGGCTGCCCCGCCTTCCTCCTCCGCGCTCCCGTTCCTCCGCCGCCGCCGCCCCTCCTCCTCGCCATGATCTCCTGCGCCACCGCCTTCCACCGCAGCTTCGCCCTCGCCGAACGCTCCTGCGCGATGCGCCTCATCTCCTCGGCCCCCTCGCCGCTCAGCGATCTGTAGTACTCCAGCCGCTTGCTGGACGACGCCCTCGACAGCGACCGCCCAAAGCAGCCGAAGCTCTGCGGCATGAAGTCGTCGTCGCTGCACGCCATCGCGGCCGCCGCGGCCGGCATCGTAGGCGCCGCCTGGTGCACGAGGCTGGCCATGGGAATCAACGCAGGGAGCGATCAGAGAGTGGGTAGCGAAGTGTCAAGACGAGACACGATCAATGTGGTGGGCTTGTTGTCGATCTGTTAGATCCAGAGTTATATAATGCCCTGCGCAGCAATGAACTGTCCGATCTTGAACGGCGCTGTGCCAAGAGCCCAAGATGCGTTGTTTATTGGGCGGGATCCTTTTATAAAGATATAATGGCATGGTGCTGTATGGCAAGTGTACCGGAATGTCCTTGTTTTATCTTGCATCTGGCGCCATCAGGGAATGCTTGCCCGCCTTTGACTGTCAAGAACGTGATCCCATCCGGCTCTGACTGGATAAATTTAGGAGTACATTTGTAAAATCACATCGATGATTAACTTTAGACTTGTAGTGTAGTAGTAGGCGACTAGGCGTCTGATGGCAACTCAGTACACCAGCCTTGAACTGGCCGGTACTTAGCGAAAGAAACTTCATAACTTTCTAACGGCCAGAGAAGGCAGAAACAAATACTCCTAAGAACATTGCATCTGAGGAAAAGATTGTATAGTAAGAAGTAATATGTTGCAAAGGTGCATAGTGAGAATAAATTCGTTGAATCCAAAGCTTTTAAGCACCAGCTTGTAGAATAAGCATGTTGGCACCACTATATCAGTAACCCAGTGGCTAAAGTGGTCCACCACAACCTAGATTAACAACATGAACAGAACAACAGCATCTCCCATAAACAAATGTGCACACAGATCACGATATCAGCAGCACAGCATAGTGGAACCAAGTTGCCCGTCTTGATTAAAACCACCAATCCTGGCATACCGACATGCATCTTGGTTTGGATCGCATCATTCCACACTAATAACCCCTATGTTGCCCTCAGCAACCAGCTTAAACAAGCAGCTAGGACCAGTCAAGGCCAAGCCTCGTAAACACAGCACTTGGAACTGTATGAAAGTTGAGGAGCAGCATTTGCCGATTCATTAAAATGTAACCAACAAACAAATCCATAGTGCAAGTGCGTACGATATCCGCGATCTATTCATATCTCCAACTTGATCTATTCAGATCAAGCATCCAAATTGATTGGGATCATGCTTGCACCATTATTCACGCCAGCGGCGCAGGTACCTGCTTCACTTGATCAATCAATCATTGTAAAGGATGAAAGGGTTTAGCCTTTCTGTTACAACATGCCTAACTGCACACTGCGAGCGACCATCTGATCTAACTGCTGGACTAAACGGACAAGATATCAGATTTGAAGATCTGCGAAGAAATGTTGCATCCCCGGAGTCAGTCTAAGCTTTGGTTGGTTACAGTTCTTAAGAGTCGTTACAGGCCACATAAAAATGAACTGTTTCCACCAAAACCGTTTTGCTTTGTCAGAAGGCATATTTGGGGATCCAACTGACACATAACACAGTAGCACGGCATGTTTCACTGTATCATTCACCAAGTAAACACATAATCAAGAACAAGAAATGGTTGTCACAAACAAAAAAGTTCAACCCCTTGGATGCTAGCATGGGTCAGCTGAACAAACGAGTGTCCAACAAAGTCTCTAGTTCTACAATAATAAAAAATTGAATGCTTATAACACATTGCATATGACTCTGAAATGGAAGTAACATCATTCAAGTTCACTGCCAGAATAGATTATAGAGCTCCAAGACCACAGATTAACAGCATAGACAAAAAAAACGGATACAGCTACAAAGTTCTTAACTAACATCAGAGAACACGAGACACGATCAAGGCTTTCCACAAAAATAACCTTGTGGGCTAATAGTGAGAATATATGTCCCTGTGCTTGGAGCTTTTCTTCTGAGAAACATAACATCAGACTAACAACAATACATGGTGTAGGTATCCCTACATGGTATGAACAATCGATTTACAACAAAACTGTCCAGGAAATGCAATAGGTCAAGACCTTCATACCCCAGAAATGGAATAGGTCAAGACCTTGATACCCCGGAAATGCAATAGGTCAAGACCTTGGTTCCACGGCATGGTATCTGGAACACAAAAAATGTAAGTACAATATCCTTCCCAGTACTAGTATTATTTCTAGCAAGATATATTTTGAAGATCGATTACCCGATGAAAAATTTCATTGTTCAAGTTGTTTACCAGTAAATGCTTGTTGACTCTTATTGGTTTATACTACCGAATGTCTACAATATGAAATCTGCACAAGCACACAGATAGAGCTTCAGAGTCTAAAAAGGGAAAACAACATTCCCAAATGAAGACTTCTACATGGGGGATGCTTGATTTGATGATAGACACAAGCATCACATAACCAAGTACAATACATGCTAGGAATCACTACATGGTATGATAACAGACCCTGCCCCCGCAAATGCAATAGAACAAAATATAAACCCTTTATACAAGATCATGGTAGCTAGTATAAACAGACCCTTGTCCATATACATACCCCACCCAATGCTAGTACATCTGAAATGTTAAGTACAATATCCCTCCTAATACAAGTATTATTTCTAGCATGATATATTTTGCACATTGCATCATCTGCATCATTACACGATGAAAAATCCCATCGTTCAAGTTATTAACTTGTAAATGCTTGTGGACTCTATAGGGTTATCTATACCTAATAATAAAAGCATTAAGGCTTCTTCTCGTACGTCGTTCAAAATACCCCTAAAGTTGGGAAAAATTACCCACCACTGCCACCCATAAGTTAAAAAACGATTTGTTATGTCTTGAGATTTCTCCCGATCAAAGGTGTCCTTGTCCTACCCGATATAGGAAAGATCGGTCGCTAGGTCAGCGTCGTGTGTGATTTAGTCTCCCTGGTCGATCGTTGGGTGTGGCATGTGTCCGTCGTGTGCTCTGTTTTGGCCCCGATTGATCGTTGGGTATGGGGCTATGGGCTGGCCCGGATGCAAACGCGACCTGAGTCATGGTCAAATTGGGCTAGAGATAATTACTTCACGTTGGCCTGTGCTCGTCGAAGAAAACAACTCTAGGCCTTTAAATACAGGGGCGATCTACTCCACATGCGAAAGAGCTAGGCATTGGACGAGAGATCGAGGAAAATCTGTGGCGGCGACTACGATAATCACGCTGGTCTGCTCCGAAGGCGACGGCTTCGAAATCGCACACGAGATGACGGCTCTCGCTTCCACCACATGATCGTGGACGATTGTGTTGAGAAGGGCTTCCCGCTTCCCAAGGTAACTATCTGGAATTGTTTGTACGACGCGGTTAAATCTGGCTGCTGATGAGGAAGAAGGGGTAAACTCGCGCTTCATTGTCCGTCTCCTACATCAGCGGCATGATCCGTGGAGCCGTCCACGCCTCCCTCACTGAGGACGATGAGCAGGCCAAGCATATCTTCTTTTTCTCAACTGCGACCAAGTGCCTCCTTCTGTTTCTTCTGGAGAACGGGGATGTCAGGATGGAGGATTGGAGATGAGATCAAGCACGCTCACTCTATCGTCAAAGGGACGAGGACGAGGTGCCGGAGGACGAGACATCTGACGGCCGGGGATATCTGCAGGGTCAGTGCGGGCGATGTCGTGAAGCAAACCTGGCAGTCGTGCTCCCGCCGGCGCCCCAACTCCGACCTCCCCCGCGTTGCCGCCTCCCCACCTGCGACCTCCCCCGCGATGCCGCATTCACCTCGACGGCACACAGCAGAAGCACGCAGCGAAAGCGGAAGCATGACCAACTCACCAACAACAGGATGCCTACACGGCCGCGGCGGAACGAGCATCAACGACAACGACATCGCCTAGATATTCTACAGGTGTGCAGTGTGCTCACGTTACTGTTTCTGTCATTCTGTGTATTAGTTCTGTCAGAACCAATCGTTAAAGTTAATTAAAGTAGTACTACAGCATTGGTCCTGTAATGGACGCCGAGAATGAAACATGAACTACTGCAGTCTACATGGTTCTATAGTATATAGTACTCCATATTTCATAACAGTTTAATTAGTTCTGTCCCAACAATTCGGAAAAGTTACGGTAGTATGGTAGTCTGAAATCAGTCTACATGGTTCAGTAATTGCAAGACCATCACAAACTAAAATCATGGTGCGTACTGCGTAGTTCTTAACTGCTATATCCAGTAATCGGGATAGTGGAGTTGATTCCCTAGGAATTCATAACTTAATTGTTTTCTTTCACAACCTTCTACTATAATTTGATTGTTTGTCCAGAAAAAAACTGGTTTCCCGTTGACCACGTGTTCCTAGATATATAGCAATTTCTATGTGAAAAAATAAAATAAATGATTGCTATAAAATTATCAAATGTAACTGTTTGACCAATTTTAAACAAATTTGTGATACTCGGCAAGTAGAAGCATATTTTTAGTTGTTAGAGTACGATGTGTAATAGAGCATGGTGCTATGCTAGAATTGAGCATGTGACATGTACGAACACACAATACTTAGTGGGTCATGGCAGGGGCATTCTCTCCCGTTGCAAAGCACGGGCATGTTTCCTAGTACTACCTAATGTCTACAATCTGAACTATGCACAAGCACAGGCAAGACCCTTTATACCAGATCATGATAGAGCTGGAAAGCTCATTTCATAGTGTAAACAAGAACGACAGCACTCACAAATCAAGACATCTCTCCTTAATTCGGTGATAACAAAGTCACATAGTAGATCTAGTTTGCATCAATGGTGAGATAAGTGCAGAGATCACATCAACAAACAGGATAAAACATGAAGAGCGCATTGCCAAGTTTCATTGCAGGATCTGTGATTGCAAAACATCACTGGAAAGCATCACCAACCTACTCAAAGTTACCAAACACCAACACATTGTGAATAGTCACAGCTTCCAAGGACCAAACCTGATCCAGTCTCAGTAAACCCTCAAAATACTTCTCTCCGGGTGCATGAGAGACAGGTTCTAGGTGTTGCATCATACTACATAGCTAAAAGCATTGCTTACTACTTAAGACAAAAACTGAACACCAAAGCTGTAGCGAATGAAGTCACAGAACCGAATCAGGCGACGAGGGTGCTCGCAGTGGTGGAGTCGTACTTGAAGGCGGTGGGAATCTTCTTGTTGATGCGGTAGTAGCGGGCGAGGCGGTGGACCCTGCTCTCGACGAGGATGAGGCGGAACTTGGCGTCGACGTCCGACCTGTTCTTCTCCAGGTGCTTCCTGATCGCGACGGCCTTCTTGATGAGGAAGTAGAGGTCCTCGGGCAGCTCCGGGGCCAGCCCGCGCGCCTTGAGCAGGCGCACGACCTTGGCGCCGGTGACGGCCTTGGCCAGCGGGATGCCGTGGACGTCGCGGAGCAGCGCGCCGATCTGCGACGGCATCTGGCCCTTCTTGGCGGCGCGCAGGATGAGCTCCTCGACGTCCGGCGCGGAGGTCTTGACCCAGACCGGGGCCTCCCGCTTGTAGGGGAGCACCGAGGACGACATGCCCTTACCGTTGCTGTGCATGCGACCCATGGTGGCGAGCGGAGGACGGCGGCGACGACGACGAAGAGGGTGGTAGCTAGAATGTGCTGCGGCGGCGGAGACGGAAACCTAGCGAAATTGTGGCGGAACCCTAAGCTGAGAGAATGCCACTTATATTGGTGCATACTACAAACTGGGCCTGGCCCATGATGCTTATGTTTTTGACGGGAAATCCGTGCGCATATTTAAGCGGTTTAATAGAGCCCATTGCAAAATTGGATCCAAAATCTCGCCATTTGAGTACATCTCACACCGAAAGCTTGGACTGACCCGTTCTACTACTGGCCCAGACCAAGAAGAGAAGCAACCTCTGGTTTAGTTGTCGATGACACTCCCCTCAAAAACTGAAAAAAAAAAAAGTTGTCGATGGCAACCTCGCTGAAACAAAAGTTGATGGCAACCCCAAGTAAGAAAAAAATTTGATGTTGCAAACGCACATAGGCGAAGACAAAAATATCGAATCACGCATAATTACATAATGCTCTAACAAGAACAAAATGCTTGCAAGAATGGAAATAGTTTTAGCGATTATTGGTTCTTTAAGATTTTTACTAACACTAGTCGTCTCAAATTATATGTTTTCACTTTGAAAAATAAAGAGGTGAACTACTGAAGGGGGGGGGGGGGTGTCGGTGGTTGAACAATGCTATTACATAACCACTCCTCGCCCAATCCCCCAACGCCTCCGTGTTCTTCGCTCAACCAAGTATCCACATACTCTCGCCCTATTCTCTACACGGCAGAGGGAGGCATCACGAGCGCACGACGATTGTCTGATATCTCTGGCTCTGCCGAGGGGGTGACTGACCTCACAGTCCAAGGCCCGGGGACGATGGCAGAGCTTCTATAGGGCAACCTTGCTTGCTGCTCTACCAGTAGTTGCATATGTTTTTAGACGCATCTTGTAATACGTCCACAACTATCGTTCATTTCATGTACTTTTCTTGTAAGATGCATCTTATTTAAACATGTTATCCATGGATGTAGAGGTCGGTAGGCATGACATTCCTTTTCAAGAAAAAAAAAATCTCTTATTGCATTTTATGACTCTTGGAGGATAGGCCTGACGCAGTGTTGAATTACTTCCCACTTGTGCTAAGAGATTTGCCTCGTATAATCCTTATCCAGACCTCACCTGAGGTGGGAGTTCTGTTTTTTCTTATTGCATTTTATTTAAGCTAAATATCAACAGTAAAAAGTGATGTGACCAACAAAGACGAGCATCTCTTGATTTATATTATTTAAAGATGAAGCAATCGTGAGCACCATGGGAGACCGCAGACTCGAACCATGTCTGATTACTCGCACTCGGTTCCACTACCAACTGGTCGACAACAAGTTCTCAACAGCAACACTAAGAAGTGTGGAAAAACGGTGTGCAACTTTTTAATCTAATTGCGATCTTGAGCCAAGTGTCATATATGGAGTGAAGTCTAGACGTGGATGGTTATCCAAAGGCTGAGAAAAGGTGTATAAATTGTGGAAACCTCTAGCAACTAAGAACGGACAATCCAAAAACACTAAAGTTGAATTTTGCTTGTAGCAGTTATCATGTCAGCTGTTGCAATAATCCTCTGGAAAAAATGCAAAAATTCATGCCAAATCATAGTATTCCCTCCGTATACTAATGTAAAGCACTTTAGCTTTTTCGAGATTCAAATGTATCTATATTTATTTTGTGCATATATTTACTTTTTAGTATGTATGTAGTCAATATTAAAATATTAAGCAGAATGTCTTACATTAGTGAACGGAGGGAGCAATCAAATCAGAACTGGTCTTACATTTACGGAGCTCCGCGCTTCATGATGCAGCCAGGTAGAATGCTTCTTGTTAAACCATTCCTCCCTGTACCAAACCAATAAAAACCCCACTGTCACGCTGGTCAGGACTCCAAATTAAGCGAGGCATGGACGTTAAAACTTGAAACAGCGATAGCTAGATGCAGAGGTCCAAAGTGTACGGGTAATATGCGTCAGCATTCATGCCGCTTTCTGGAATGATCATTTTCGGTGATGAGTGACAAGGCATCTTTTCAGAAAGTGGCTTTGTTCGTATGCAGCACGAAACACAAGGTACGCAACAGCATGTCCAGCGAGCTGAAAACGCGTGCTATAATCGTGTCATTGCATACAACTTTAAAATTTTAAAGTTCCTTTAAATTTTATCGTTATAAGAACACGAGAAGATCGCAGCTACCGTGCCGTGAATCACACAATCTATAGTTTTATTCATATGCATGCTTCAATAATCAATAAGAAATTCAAAAAGATACATATTTGCATTGACTGGTACTCCGTATATGTGAAGATCCATGCTACGGTTGTACGGGCCTGGTTTTATTAAGGATTTCCTGGGATTTGATATCTTCTGTAGTAGTTGGTCCGATATCGCTGGCTGGTACAGCCAGCCGTACAGATGTGTTGCATCGACCTAGGGCAGTCCTCTTATCTTGCTGCTTATCCTTTCCCGTCTCTGTTGAGCTGCAAATCTCCTTTCCGGCCAAAAAGAAAGACCTGTGGCTGTGGTGCTGGGAACAATGCAATTATAGGCATAGTAGACACTAGCTCTTTACTTGCACCTCTCTGGTTCTTCCCCAGAGAAGCAACCTCCTTATCTACGTTTCGGATAACTTCACATAGCCTTTTCATGGTCTACTTACCATACATGCTCTTGCCCACCTAGCTGGAAGCTCATTGGTCATGCTACAAAAGAAGAAAGTTAGGCCAGTGGGTGCAGTGAATTTCCTAAATCAAAGAGCCCTGTTGAGCCATTCTACTTGCATAGCATCTCAAATGTGTGTTCCTGGTACCGTTTTGTGCTGATAAACTGATTGCTGCGTGTAGTGAACTTGCTCGGCTCGATTATTCAATGGGAATCATAGGCCACTGCACTTTTCATCCCCCCTATCTGAATTTTCTTTTAAAAGCATGCCTATCTGAAAGATGCAAGCACCCAGCCTTTACAGACTTGTTAGGCTATGCTCATTAGTTAGTCACTTTATCCGGATTCATCCTTTAACCACCGCTTTTCATGACCATAAAATTGTCCATCTCTCTGATGGAGCCCACTGGAAAGAAACATCTCCTGGTCCTGCATCCCTAAATGAGATCGCACAAGTCTTCTCCATAAGTTTCTGCACTGGTGGAGTGATGGAGATGGACCTACCCTTGTCCTGATCCCGCAAGCCGATCGAGCTGGCATCTTAAGCAGCTGAATTATCAGGCAGCATGTCGGCACCTTCGATACAGCTTTGATCACACTGTTTTATTCTGCTGCAACTAGGGAAGGATGCATGGTGGGTGTCCATTTCGTAGGTGTCAGTGTGCTACTCGGCTGCTGTGTAGCATAGGATGTGAGTTCTTCCAGCTCCTAACTAATCCTCGTGATCTGATTCATAGCTTATTGGCACTTTGCTTTGCCATCTTGCTTTCTGCATAATAATTAACCAACAGCAAGGACACTGCTTTTTTTCTAGAGAGAGGACACTGCCATTTATGAAGATATGGAAAAAAAATCCATGGTACAGCGACAGATCATAGGTCTCTCAACAACTGAATCTCCCAAGACAATATCAATGAGATCAGACATCCAAGTGGTACCTGCTACCAAACCAGACACAATCAGTGTAGCTACAAGAATGATCTCTTCTACTAGATTCACAGGGCAGAAGAAAGTTTACAGCTCAGGCATAATCCACAGCCACATTTCAGACTCTTTGCCTACAGACTATCTTTCATATCGCATACATAAAGAACGAAAAGAATGTACAATTCTCTATAGAATTTACATGGTGATAAAACCATTTCAGGCGTCGACGGCGCTGAGGGGTACAGATTTTGTTCTCGGCAAGTTTGGTGGCAGCTGAGCTCCAGTGTAGTAGTTTCTGGCTGTGAACATACAATCCGGGCTGCTCGGTGGGCGCAGGGCCCTCTGCGCTCCTGGAGATTCAGGGTGTCTCGCTTGATTGTTCATGACCGAGTGCTGATCGGTGCTTCCTGTGCCAGGGCTCCGCTGGCAGGTCGGTACACGGAAATTGTGGTGCTTACCGACATGGAAAGACTGCAGCTTGTTCAGTGTAGGTTTCGTCCTACCTGTTCTATCGAGTTGTCGAAGTCCAGAGATGGATGAATAGCTCTCCTCAACTGTGCCATTTTCCGTGCTTTGTACTTGGCCATCTTTACTTCATGCTTTATGTCGAACCCTTTCGCCTGATGATCGCCATCGCTCTCATAATTATTAGCTGAGCAGGACTGCTCTTGGAAAGAACTGAAGCGAAGCCGATGAAAGACCTATTCTACCCATCTTTGGGAACCCATTGATGTGTATGGGTTCCTTGTCTTTGACATGTTGCTCCTTTTGACCACTTATATCATCAGAGCTGCCTCCTGAATCCTGCAAACCGGATTGGTCTTCATCAGCAGCTTGGAAGGTGATCTCCTCAAACCTCCCATGTAGCTCTGCACATGGCACCCACGGGGCCGACGACATGTAGTCAAAAAGTGAACCACAAGATGACACGTTGGATCCACAGTTATGGCAGTATGTAGTGTCTGGAGCTTCCTCTATGCCTGGACCAGCCATCCAATCTGGCACCAATGCACTAACCTCACCATCGATCATCTCAGCGATTCGAGTAACCTCATGATCAGTTATATCCAGCTCGCCTACCATCTCAGTTGCCACACTCAATGCAGTATCAGCCTCAACATCAAACGGAAAATAGATGTTGCGTACCCGTCCTGCAATATGAGAAATTAGTTTTCACAAAATATCTGAACTAACATTTCCATATCTACTGGATTCAACCAAAGAGTTAGGCATTAGAGATTGCGTGTACCATCATCATCTGTAATTCGTAGTCTGAGAAAGATTCCTCCATCCTCACTTTTTTTCCCTTGATTGTGATGTCCACGGTGCCAAGAGGCTCATCTTCGTGCCCGTTGAACAAGTCCATGCCATCAGCTTTAGTGTCGTCATCTTCGCAATTCCATCTGTCTTCCGTTGGCGTATCTTCGTCAATGCTTTCTGAGAGCCCATTGCTTATCATGGACCCATTACTATAAGCATGCCCTAAATAAGGCTGCCGCAGATAACTGTTCAACTGGCTGTAATCCCCATCCCCAGAACATAGAGCCATGTCATCGGTGCGTAGGAAAGGATCATTGAGCAGCTCTCTCGCAGGGAGCCTCCGGGCTGCAGTGGTCAGGCATTTCTCAACAAATTGCCTCACCGTCGGATCTTTCACCTTGTACAATGCTTCTGGCTTAGTACCCTACCAACCAAACCACTAGATGAAATCAGTAAAACATTTTCGAACTAGCCATGCAACAAAATCACAAGAGCAGCAGATGGCTAAAGGGATCCAAGAGGCACTTAGTTCTTACAGAGATCACTCTCTTGTAGATTGCACCGGGTGTGTGCACTCGCTGTAAGGTACTCAAAGGTGACCATCTCAAGCACGCACATCCCGAACGAGTATATGTCCACCAGCTCGTTGTACTCCTCCTCGTACACCTCCGGCGCCATGAACTCAGGCGTACCTACCGAAACAATCCGACACTCACCTCATCAAATTTCCATATAACCATCACCATTTGGGATCTGAAAAATCCTTCCATGCTAGTAGTAGGTAGCTATCAGCCAAAGCTTACCCACACAGTGAACAGCGTGAGACTTGCGGAGGATGGCGGCGAGGCCGAGGTCACCAATCTTGACCTCACCCTGGTTACCGTTCACGAAGATGTTGTCGCACTTGAGGTCCCGGTGGATGATTGGCGGATCGTGGCTGTGTAGGTAGAGCAGGCCGCTGAGGATCTGCCGGCACCAGTGCTTCACCGCCCATAAGTTCACCTTCCTATGCCTCTGCCTGTACCTAATCGCCACAAATCACGAGCAATCAATTAGGCATACCAGTAGAGAATTAAAGATGGCTCTTTTCTACAATTGGGCAGGAAAAACGAGATTTTTTTCTAGATTGAGCGTACAAGGATACTACTACAAGTTTGAAGCATTAATTAATTGATTAACTGAAGAGGGATGCTGAGATGAGATTGGTTATATTACTGGCGGAGGGTGCCGGAGGTGAACATCTCGGTGATGAAGTTGATGTTGCGGCCGGAGATGTCGACCCAGGAGGTGTAGAACTTCATGATGTTCTTGTGCTTGAGCGTCTTGAGGAGGTGGATCTCGCAGTAGAGGCGCTCCAGGTCCTCGGGGCTCTGCAGGAAGTCGTGCAGCTTCACCTGGTTCCAGGCCACCTCCATCCCCTGGTACTCGTCGAACGCCCGGTACCTGCAAACCAAACCAACCTCGCGTTCGTCAGCTCAGGCCGGCGGCGGCGGACGGACGGACAAAACAGCAGCAACCGACGAGGGCGGCGGATCTTACACGGTCTTGGAGGCGCCCCTGCCGAGGACGTCGCTGTACTGCGAGACATGGAGCAAACGGATCAGCGATCTGGGTGGCAGGGAGATGAATCGAGAAACGGCGGCAGAGGAGGGAGGGGTTGGTGGTGGTACCGTACCCTTCCGTACCGGCCGGTGGGGTCGACCTCCGCATACTCCCCGCAGTCGGCGTCGGCCTTGGCGCCCATCATCCTAGCTTCCCGGACTACTGCTGCTGCTGCAGAAAGCTTCCACCCCGCGCCGGCCGGCCGCCCGGGACAAGAGCTGTGGTGGTTCGTCGGCGTGCTAGGAAGAGGAGTGGATAGGCAGTGAGGAGCAAGAGAGGATTGCCACAGGAGAGCGCGAGCTATTTAGGGAAATGTGGGCACACATGGTGTGTGTGGGCAGAGAGAGGGAGATGGGAGGGATGGAGATGATGGGATGAGGCTAAGCTAACCATGGCAATTAGATTAGAGTAGAGTGGATGGATCGGATGAAGGATAAACTTGCAGTTTTTACATTAACCTGGGTCCAGCTATGGCTGATAGATCCATAGGGACTTGGGAGGATCCTAGATGCTGTCGTCGGTTAGTCCGGCGAGACTAGAATACAGCTTAATTATGGCGACACCGTCAAAATAGCCTCACTTGATCTCCCATTATTAAAGTATTCGGCAATAATTTGGTGTAAATTAATCTGGAATCCTCGTAGAAAAGGCAGGCCGGTCCTTTTTGTTTTTAGAAAAGGCAAGGCCGATTTGCCGAGAAAGCCTGTTTGGTTTCAACCAAATCATGCTCAATCCCACGGGTGAAAACGACCGCTCACGGAAAAGAAAACTAATCTATGATGAGTAGTCCAATTTTGATGGTGAGAGAAACAATGTCCAGCAATGGGACTTTTTTATCATCTATTTTCACCGGAGAGGAGAGGGGACAGCTGATTAAGAAAGATAATTGCTGCGGTCGTTTCTTGTTTTCCTCTTGTCCTTGACGACGTAGCAAATCTGACTGGGAAAACAAAAGGAAATGAAGGCCCTCTCGTTTGTCTGCCCCTTGATGGTGAAACCCTACTTAATGCTATGCTCACTCGGCCAACACACTTGGGCCATGTGGGTACCTGGATGGTCCGTTCATATCCACGAAAAAAAATATAAAAATAGTACCTTGATAGTACATGATATAGTACAGTGTTCCACTACTAACCATTGGGGTGCCAAATGAAAAAAAAACATGAAAGTAGGCAAGATCCAGCCATATAATTTTGCAATTTTCTTTCTAATTCATACTTTTGGTTTCGTTCATAAATAATAACAAAATAGAAATTTAAAACTGATAAATTATCTGAGATCCATGGGCCTAGCACCCATGGACTTTTTTTATAGAAGAGCCCACCCGGGTGAGGACCAGATAATTCGATCCCGATGGGATTCGAACCCTGGCCGCATGGTGCACCACCGTGCCCCTTGCCAGGCACAAACGAAAACACACGATGTTGCATGTATGCGCGCCAAAAATTTACGTATCGCCTCCAGACATCCTTATGGTTAATTTTGAACTTATTTGTTCCCTCCGATGTCCCTTTTCTCGGCCATCTTTTCCTACCCTCACATCCACACGCCCACGGTCTCACATTTAGTGGTCTACCGGAGCTAACCACGAGTTCACTAGACAACCTTGCTCCACACTAGGGTTACATGAGGTCACCAGCCGCACGAGACTTCCAATAACTTATCGAGATAGAAGAGTTGTTGAAAAGGGAAGACAATATATTCACGTTGGCTCCTCTAATTAAACGGTCCATGCATCAACACGTACAACTGAGCTTGCGGTCATACAAGGTTTAGCATCATGATGTTTGCAATTGAATTGCACTTGCACATGCGGTAATTGAAGTTTGAAATGGAAACTTAAGATGCTTGCAACCAAATTAACGCTCATGTAGGCGGTTACTAGAATTAGCTATATAAATTAAGCATGCAAAAGTGAAGAGTGTATTGTCATTACTTTCCTTCTTATTTCTCTATATTGATAATTTATGTAATGTTGGTTTGCAAAGTAATTACAATGCTAAGTAAAAAAACTAAAGTGCATTGGGGAGTGAGCTTATCATATTCAATTGACGTTGTAGATGTACAACCCCATCATTTGAATCAACTCTTAACTAATGTGAATTTTGTTGTCTTCATTGAAAATATTGTTACTTTTCTATAAATACCATACAATTTGATATTTGCATTTCCTAAGCCACAAAACTCCTATTCACCAAATGAGCAAAAGGAGTGTTGTGAGAAATCATAATAATATTCACCTAGGGGTCCTACCATCATGATGAGGCGGAGATAAATACCTGTGAGCAGAAGCAAGTAAAGTAGGAGGATGTCGTATATGTAATCGCGAGGGATGAATCAACTCTGATACGGGACCTAATATAGTCACAAATGAAGGAGTTAGTCAGTACATGCGGAACATGGAGGAAAGCGGCGTTGCCCATCTGCTCCTCGCGCCGCCATGCCTTGCCCATTTGCCGATCCTCGCGTAGGAGTTGCTCCTCGGTCAGGCCGCGTTCGTGGCGAGCCTCATGGTCCGCGGCCTGTGCATGGTGGCGAGCCAGCTCCTCGTTGCTCATCGGTACTCCCGTCGTCGTGCAGCGGCCAGGCATTCTGACGCTTGGTGGGATAGGAGAGTGGAGTGTGTGGAGAGAGGAGAGCCGCGCCATGCGTCGTTTTAAAGCCGGCGGAGGAGCAGAGCTAGGTGGCGCCTCATTAACGCGAGCATCGGCTCGTCTGCCACGAATTGACACCGACGACGTGTGCTGAACCACTGCCTGAGGAGTCAGTGCAGCGCTCGACGCGTCGCGTCGTTTGTGCCCACTAGGGGAACCAGTACGTCATTAAAATGGGCATACCGGTCACAATAATTCTACTGGAGTCGCTGACGGGCCGGTGCTCGCGTTGCCACAGTTGCGGGCACTCCCGGTTACCTCCCTACAGATGGGGCACAAATCGGGGTTGCCGAACGCTCTATTAGACCCGTTTGGCAACTTTGCCACTATAACAGGAGGGCTGGTTGGAGTTATTTTCGTACCGGCGCGCCCAATAACCCAATAGGAGGAGCCCCGGTGAAGATGCTCTTAGCTCACTCCCTTCCCATGTGTCTGAGTACTGAACTAGCTTTGTCCATAGTTTTATGGAAGTGATTCCCAGCAACACTAGCCACCATACGACAACGGGCTGAATTCTCAAAAAGGAATATAGCTAGACTCCATGCTCCTCGTTATGTGCCTTTATTTTGCACCAGATTATCTGTATATGAGTATATCTATGGAGAACATACCTCCAAAACCAATACAGCAATTCTATTATGTTGACAGATCGCATCTCAAACCAAGTTGGCAAATTGCCATGTTGTCGCCGATCGCCTTATCCATCCGTTCTCTTCATGTGGTATGCTCCATTCCTCGGATTCTCCCTCCTTTTAAATAAAAGCGTGGGTACATATTAATCCACGGTTTATTCTGACGTACTTCCTTCGTGTGTGAATCTTTCAATAAAACATGTCTACATACATACATGCATGTAAAGATTAGAAAGTCTTATATTTTGATACGGAGAGAGGAGAGTACGTGTTTGAGATTTTTTGCCTGTACGAACAGTTGGCTCAAATATCTTATTTCAGCGTTAGTACGTATGGACTTGGACGCAGACTGCGATGCACAACTAGCTTTGCTGTCTCGTGCTAGTCCTCACGATTGACATCGTAGAAAGTTCCAAGATGATCGAAGAAAAGAAAGTCCTAGATGATGTGATTCCTGCTGTTTTCGTCAAAAAGAAGATTGTGATGCTGCGGTCAGTGTATATGTCAGAGTTATTATAGCAGAATAAGAAGAAAACACTTATATCCAATGGTATCGGCGAAAAGCAGAAAGCTACCACATAGTGAAGCGTGACTCCGAATTACGGAAGTTGAGGGAAGTCTCGACGACGCACCAATTGCAGCAATCTAGGCAGTGGTGGAGGACAGAATAATTTCAGTCAGGGCGAACTCAAAAAATGATGCACAAAACAAAAATAGTCCGAAAACATTAATGCTATATATGTGATTCGAACCTAATCAGTTATGCAATAGAAATAGAAACATATATATATTATAACCTAAAATCATACCAGTAAAGTAGTAATAAAGCTTTAATGACGCAAAGAAATCCTAGGCAGTAGAAACCTCAACCATTTTGAGTTTTTTTTATTAATTTTTATCGATCATGAATTTTGACTATCCCTTACTCGATGGGTCACATAATCAAATCATTAATAAGACACTCGCGAACATCTTATTGCAACTCGGTTTTGATAACCTCTCTCGCAAAGAAGGCGCTTTCAACTGTAGTCGCGGTCACTAGTAAAAGCAATGCCAACTTTATGGGTGATAAAACATTACATGACTTTTAAATATCAAGACAATCATGAAAGTCTTCAATTCTTCGTGTATGGTGATGAATAGATCAATGTTATCTTTTAGATGCTTATGCTCACAATTAGAGAAACACATGTAATAAGTTATTATAAGACGAGTAAGCTTATTCACATTGAATTTAAAAAAATGTGTGTCCTGAGTTGAGTTGAGTCGAGTCGGGATGAGAGAAGTTCTGAAACAACTATGAAGATAGCTAATTAAAGTGATGGTTAAAATCGATGATGATAAAGTCTATAACAACATAAAAAATTGGCCACACTATAAAAGTAATCAGCAGTAACCTATTACCTTGTTACCATTTCACCCATATTTAAAATTGTGATGTCATTTTCTGCACAATTTGTCATCATTTAGAAAAGGGCTCCATCAGATGTCCTCACATCCGTAACTAGAGACATCCAATAAACTAATGCAATTAGAATTTTAGGTACATAAAAAAGATAAATATAACCATAAAACATAATTCATCAAGACCTATAGTTATTTCGCCCCATGAGCTGGCCAAAATATTCCCAAGTTTGTCTTAAATACCCAACATAGGACATTATTTATAGCCAGGTTATGTTAGATTGAGGATTAGTTAGGGAAATTTGTTTTGACTCATAGATGTAGATATATGCACCCGCTATTTAAAAATCACATTTCAAAATGTCAAAAACTCTCATATAAAAAATTCGGTGTATATCTTGACATTCTACGTTCACACACAAGGTTTTGAAAAAAAAATATATGTTTGTGACTTGGGTAACAAAGACAAATTCTGGTACTCTAAATAACTTTTCACGACAAACCTTTTTGTTTTTTACACGGTCTATAAAAAATATCTTTTTTCGTGAAACTTTGTGTACGAACATAGAATATTTGTAAGTAACAAAAATTTGTATTTTAATTTTTTGACATTTTGAAATACATTTATAATGTATTTTTCACAATATGTGCATCTAAACCTACAAGTCAAAGCACCGTGTTCGATTAGCTATTGCAAATATAAGAGTTGGTATCCAATTAGCATCGTGTTCGATTAGCTATTGCAAAGGTCTAATCCCTGTTTTCAGCTCAGAATCGGGTTTTTGTCATATTCATTAAAAGAAGCATCGAAGTCCTTTTCTAACGTATGATCACTCAAATTATTCAGAAAAACATGCGTATATAATTTTATTTCACCAAAAATCAAGGTAGTACGGGCGCTTTACCTCGCCCTACTAGGAGCTCCGTATGTACCATATCTACAAATCGCGACTCTCCTTATTATAGTCACCCCGAGATGCAGTTGGTCCGAGCCTTATGCAGGTTCCTGAGCCAAACTTAAGTGGAGTAACTTTTTGATAGGCATGTGTGAAACAGTGGTGACTTGTGAGCTGCGAAACTGTGAATTGGTCGTAGTAAACCGTGGCATCGAATTGGTCAAGACGTTGATTTTTTTTTGTACAGCTGGAGAGGGCCAAAATTAAGCCGGTGCATCTTGAGCACATGAAAGAAAATGGATCACAAGGGGCAACGATGTTTTGACTCAAAGGAGAAAATGTCTTTATTAATGGAAATTACATTTCTAACAACATTTCAAAACATAAAAATAAAAAAATTAGGTGTACATCTGGACATTTTATGTTCAGACATAAACTTTCGACCAAAAAGAAGACCATCTTTTGTGGCATGTCTAAAAAGAAAAAAAAATCGTGAAATGCGTTCTTGTCAATGGAAGTGCATGGTCTACGAGGAAAAGTGGATTTCCAGTTAAAAAATCAGAAATAAAGTCTGGGTCAAAAGTAAACTCCAGTTGTGGATCCCGGGTACAGCCAGGTAAACTTTTCATGTGGGTCCAGAGATCCAGTGCCGAGCGCGCGGTGTCACTGTCCGGTGTGTTTCGAGCCAGGCAGCGCACATGCAGCTCCCGCTGCCCACGCCGGCACCAGGTACACACACACGCCTCCGTACGGAACCGGGGTGGCTCGTACGGTAGCCACCCCAAATCCGGGCTAAAAATAATTCGTGGTCGACAAGTTAAGTTAGAGCTCTATTTTAACCTTTCTTGACCATTGGTAGTTGGACCCAGTCACCCAGATCAGTGAAACTATTAGCTTGAAACTGTCGACAGGGACAATGTGGCCTCATTTGGACTTGCAAAAAACAAACACAATGCGAGGATGCGTCATCCAAAAAACTTGGAGCTATTCGACCGTTTCTCTGTGTCTTGGTTGCGTTTCCGTGATCGGGGATCGGATGCGATCGAGGTGGACTGGTGGTCAATAAGTGCGTGCATGCGGTCGGTAGCAGACGAGATATCAATCGCACATGGGGTGCCCCGACTGACTGGATGGACCAGTTGATGTTCATCTCTCATACCGCAGATTTGATTCTTCTTGGAGAAAATACCACGAGCGGAAAAAAAATGTAGGGTATCTTTGGCTTCCACGGGCCAGCCAAGCCAACGGTCACGGGCGGG
The DNA here is from genome assembly GCA_947311845.1 of Poa pratensis. NCBI lineage: Eukaryota > Viridiplantae > Streptophyta > Magnoliopsida > Poales > Poaceae > Poa > Poa pratensis. The sequence continues at coordinate 116,036,296 of CAMZMU010000107.1, read as the reverse complement.
CGCCCGACGACGCCGGCGGCCCGAGCTTATCGCTGCTTTCGGCTTTCTGAATCTTGTGATGGACTACGGGATTAGATTGCCTCGGCCAAACTCGGTGGTCTCGCTCGCCTCTTTTGGAATTCCTGTACCAGCGGTATGTCAGCACTAAGCCATGTCCAGGCGTGGCTAGTGTGTGTATCGCGTGCGTGTGTGCGTGCGTTGTGTTTAGTCGTTAGTTCGTTAGCGAGTTAGACGGGTGGTGACCGCGTCCAGCGGCTGTGCCGGCCGTGCCGTTGTGCGTCGTGTGCGCATGGAGCGGTGGAGCGGCGACGGGAGCGTGCTGGTGTGGTGGAGTGGGTGCGTGAGTGCGCGTGGTGCGCGCGCTCGGAGCGCGGGCGTGGCATCGTGGATGCGAGGCCGGGGCGCCTATAAAACCCCACCCCCTGTACTCCATTGAACTGTGGGTCTCGAGTTCGAGCTTGAGAGAGAAAGGCGTTCGTGCGCTGAAAATCCACCGTGTCCAGTGTGTCTCCTTCTTCCTCCTCCGTTCGAGTGTTGTGAGAAGTGAGAGAGAACTAGGGTTGGAAACCACAATTTGGTATCAGAGCGAGGTGAGCGATGGCGATGGTCGCGCACGGCGCTGGTGCTGGGGGAGCATGGTGTCGCTTCCCGTGCCGATGCTCACCGGTGAGAACTACACCGTGTGGGCGATCAGGGTGGAGGCGAACCTCGACGCGCAGGGGCTGTGGGAAGCAGTCGTTCCGGCGGAGGACGCGGCGGCGGCGATCCTCGCGAAGAAGGACAAGCCGGCGAGGGCATACATCCTCGGCGCGCTCGCGGAGAACATCTTGTTGCAGGTCTCGGCGAAGAAGACGGCGGCGGAGGTGTGGGCGAGTCTCAAGGCACGGTTCGTGGGAGCGGATCGTGTCAGGGCAGCTCGGCTGTCCACTCTCCGCGGCGAGTTCGACCGCCTGGACATGGCGGACGGGAGAAGCTGGACGACTTCGCTGGGAAAATCAGCGGCATGGCGGCAAGGTACGCCAACCTTGGCGCGACCCTCGACGATGCGGCGATGGTGAAGAAGCTGCTGGACTCGGTGCCCGATCGCCTGTACACGGCGGTGGCCGGCATCGAGCAATTCTGCGACGTGGAGGAGATGAACTTCGACGAGGCGCTCGGGCGGCTCAAGGCGTTCGAGGAGCGCACGGAGCGGCGCAAGCAGCGCAGCGGCGGCGAGCGTGGCGATGGTCAGCTACTGCTCACTGCGGCACAGTGGGCGGCGAGACGTCGCGGCAACTACGACGACGACGACGGCAGCTCGTCATCAGGCGAAAGAGGGCGGCGCGGCAAGTGCTGGAATTGTGGCTCCCGTGGCCACTTCTCCCGCGACTGCCCGAAGAAGAGGAAGGAGAAGGCTCTGAACGCCGTCGTCGTCGATGATGACGACGAGCCCAACGTGTACTAGACATGGCTTAGGGGGAGAATGTCAGCACTAAGCCATGTCCAGGCGTGGCTAGTGTGTGTATCGCGTGCGTGTGTGCGTGCGTTGTGTTTAGTCGTTAGTTCGTTAGCGAGTTAGACGGGTGGTGACCGCGTCCAGCGGCTGTGCCGGCCGTGCCGTTGTGCGTCGTGTGCGCATGGAGCGGTGGAGCGGCGACGGGAGCGTGCTGGTGTGGTGGAGTGGGTGCGTGAGTGCGCGTGGTGCGCGCGCTCGGAGCGCGGGCGTGGCATCGTGGATGCGAGGCCGGGGCGCCTATAAAACCAGTGGCGGAGCCAGGAATTCAGACGAGGGGGGGCGAACAGTAAAAGATGTGCCACCGGCGATTTTTTTTTTTGACAACACATGTAATCCCCAATTGTATGGAAGGAACAATGTAAATAAGTCGAAGCCTCACAATATTAAAGCTCACAAAATTTAGGCAAAAGCAAGTGTATTCAACACAAAAAAGGTTCAAACATATTCAGTTTCATAACTCATCAAGTACAACTAACAATGACATAAAAGTAATCTAAAAACAACTTAAAAACTAGTAACGTACTAACATGGACTCATGTCACTTGAGTTGAACAATTGGCAGCCACCATATGATATCCCAATATGTAAGAGACACCTACAACATATGACAAAATTGTGAGCACATGTATCATACAATTATTAGTTTTTCATAGGATAGTGTCATACCATTAAGTTGTAGTTGTGCTAGCAAGATGAAACTTCCGAGGTAGATGACCTCGACGATTCCCTAAGGCATGAAAACGTAGCATAATCTTCTTGTCATCAATTTCTTGAAATATTTCTTTCTCAGAATAGCAAATCATCAAATCACCGAACCAATCATCACCAATCTTGTTTCGAAGATCTGTCTTTACAATCTTCATGGAAGAGAAAAACCTCTCAACTGATGCCGTTGCAACCGGCAATGTCAAAGCAAGTGTGATGAGCCGGTAGACCAATGGAAAGATCAAATGTATTCTAGTTTGAACCAACTTGAGAGAAAGATCACCCAGAGTATCACATGATAAGAAATCAGGACTACTCTTCATCATATCAATATATATGTTGAGTTGGTCAACCAAGACATAGCAATCATGTGAAGAGAAATCCACGGAGTAAATATTGGCAAGTTCAATTAGCTTCTCGTGATCAAAGTTGCTAAATGAGTCTCTAGGATCAAGGCATGCGGTGCAGATCAATAGGCGTGTTGATGTTTCAGAAAATCTATTATTCATCTCAACCATGTTTCTATCAAGCACCTCGTTAAAGATTTCTATTTTGTAATAATGGAGGCAAGTAACCACCTTGCGTGAGATCCTTGGATAACCCCTAGCTGGAATGTTGTCAGTCATGTTGGGCACTATAATATTTCTTCCATCACAAAACTTAGTAGCAGCCAACAAGAGAGGCTCCCATCCATGATCTCTCAGATTTTGCAATAACCTTTTCACTGATACAATCATATGCATAGCACAAACTATGTTTTGATCTTTGGCTTGCAATGCGTGTGACAACTCATTCGTTATACCAAGCACTCGAACCATCAAATGCAAGATTATAACATATTCAAAAGTTTCCATGTAGGACATATAACCAGAAGCCAAACCTCTTTCTTCGGGATCTCCTCCATCAAGAGAAATACCATGTAGCACTTCAATCACAGAATCCCACATATGATGCATCCGGATTAGTGTTCTGTGGTGTGACCCCCAACGGGTATCACCGGGTCTTGCTAAACTTGTCTCTTGATGTTGGCCTCTTCCCGACGAGATTTCCCCACTCTCTAGTTGTGCTACCATATAGGCATGATGCTTCTGCAACAATGCATCTTTCCTTTTACAAGAGGCACTCGCCTACAAAATAATGGTGCATTTAGAATTGTATACATAGAGTTGAATACACATCTTTGCAATATCTACAAGAACTAACCATGTTAACAATCTTGTTTACGTGACCAAAGAAATGACCAACACCTAGAACTCCTTTCACAACAGCAACAACCACCAATTGAAGTTGGTGGGCAAAACAATGGACATAAAAAGCATGAGGATTGTCGGCCAACACCAATGTTTTTAAACCATGTAGCTCACCACGCATATTTGAGGCACCATCATATCCTTGTCCTCTCAATCTAGACATGGACAAATTATATTTAACAAACATTGCATCCAAGGCTGTTTTTAAAGAAGCCGATCTAGTATCAACAACATGCTTAACACCAAGAAATCTTTCCACAATCTCTCCTTTTTTCTAAAATCTTCACAATATCTTCTTGCATTATTGTGAATGCTGTTTGTACCACCTATATGCTTTCTAAAATGTTCCGGACCTTTTTTCCAATTCTTAAACCCCAATTTTGTGAAAGCATCGTGTCCAAAATGTACACTAGTGCTTGATGACTTGAAAAGAAAGCAATAGAAACAATATGCAGCATCTTTCTCCACACTATACTCTAACCAATCAAATTCGGCATACCATGTAGCTAGGAATGATCTCCAATCTCCCCCAATTTTTGTCTTGGTAAAAGTATGGCCAATCAATCGACTCGGACCTCTCGATAAATATGCCCTTCTCATGAGATCCCTTATTTCTTGAGTACCAAATTCTTCAATTGATCTCCGAAGTGCAGGATCAGCAACAACATTTGATAGATCAAAAACTTCATGAACAATAGCTTCTGCAGTTTCCTGTAATACAAGTAGATATCAAAATTCAAGTATTTTGCTACAACAATAGACATCAAAACTGAAATCTGAAAAGAGGGAGAAAGAACCTGCTCTTCTTGTCCCTGTCGCTGTTGGTCGTTCGTGTCGTCACGCCTCCGCCTGCAGTTTCGAGATGATGTTACAACTCCTGCCCTTGCCGCTGCCAGCGCTGCAACTTCCTCTGCATCCTCCAAGTCGAATGCATTCAACCGTGCTCCAATAGCTTCCCAATCCGGCTCCTCATCTCCGGCATCCATCTGTGCTGAAATAGCTTCCCAATCCAGCTCCTCATCTCCGGCATCCATCTGTGCAGTACGCTATTTTAGTCTGATTGCTCCTATATTACTGATTTCTGCACTAATGATATAGCTACGGTATCATGTTCCTACAATCCTACTGAATGATAAGTCATCTCTTCCAGACTGTAAAATGCACGAGACAAACAGACTCGGATCAAAAATCGGAGCAGTGTGACCAACTGCCGACACAAACACAATCTCAGACAAGAAATTGAACAGATGAAAACAGTCAATCAAAGAAGAGCAAGCACAGGATTCAATTCAACACACGCGCTCAGTATTGCAGCCACAGATTCAATTCAACCGAATACAAGACGACGAACCTGCAAACAAGGGCTCCAGGGGCGGCCGGCGGCAGCGGCTCCAGCGGTCCAGCCTCCAGGGGCGGCAGCGGCTCCAGGCAGGGCTCCAGGGCGGCCGGCGGCAGCGGCTCCAGGGCGGGCGACGACGGGCGGCCGGCGGCGGATCGAGATGCGGGGCGGAGCGAGACGCGGGGCGGAGCGAGTTGGGATTGGGGATCGATGCGTGCGACCGAGACGTGCTCTGCTCGATGCGTGCTCGTTCTGGCTCTTTTTCCTTTTTTTTTCCCCTCCCTTTCACGTATAGATACGTTACATACGTATTGAATATGTATAATGAAAAAATTAGCAAAAGTTGAGGGGGGGCGGCCGCCCCACCTCGCCCCCCTGCTGGCGCCGCCCCTGTATAAAACCCCACCCCCTGTACTCCATTGAACTGTGGGTCTCGAGTTCGAGCTTGAGAGAGAAAGGCGTTCGTGCGCTGAAAATCCACCGTGTCCAGTGTGTCTCCTTCTTCCTCCTCCGTTCGAGTGTTGTGAGAAGTGAGAGAGAACTAGGGTTGGAAACCACACGGTAGGCAGCTGGAGACACGCTGCGTTTATTTTCCTTTTGAAGACTGCACGTTGCACTGTCGTCGTGTAGCAGTACAGTGCTACCACAGGTGCCTGCCACATAGTGTCCATCGCTAAATCGATACACAGAGTTGTGGCCACCCCGACATGCCACGCAGCCAAACACATGTGCTGGCACTACGCATGTCTATCACTTGTGCATCGTGTTTTTTAGGCAGCCTCCAGACATTGCCGGACCAGATTCATCACAGTTTGTGGGTTAGTTCGAGGAAACCAAAATTAACCACATTGCCGGACCAGATTTTTTTTAGGCAGCCTGCACCCTGCAGACATTGCCGAACCAGATACGTCCCAGCGTCGGAACCATAGGGTTTCTAGTTCTCAGAATTTCCTCCAACACTACAGAACCGGATCTTTCCATAGGCAATACAGCTTCAATCGCCTCCACAAGGCCCAATGACTTCCACACTTGTCGAACACGTACACATCTAGTTTTGATATGCCTACCACCAAGAACAGCAAGTCCGGGGATAGTGCCATGAAGCGCTTTCCATGTGAATATTTTCACTTTTGCCGGCACCTTCAGATTCCAGAGAATTTCCCACACAGGGTTACGCTCCGCGTTTCCTTGGCCATCACCACGATTCACCTTTTGCCCAAATCGTCTATAAACATGCTTACTTAATTTCTAGAAGTTTCTATAAATATGCTTACTTAATCATACACTAGAAACACAAACTGCTACTAAAATATTTGGATCATACTCTTTAATTAGAGATGTTTACATAGATTATACATTGTAGAAATAATAGTTCTAAGACAACATTTTATTACAAATCAGTAAACAAAAAACACCGACTAATATTTAGTAACATTAATAGTTATGTTGTTAAAATATATGAACATAAAAAATTATACCTGTAATATTGTAACATGCTAAAATAAGAACTAAAAGTATAAAAATTTAGTACAAATTGTATTTCACCGTGGCCCAAAATTTTCATTGGATCGACGTTGCATTCTTGCCCTTACGATCAGCCCCTGCCATGACGGAACTCGATTCCTCGGCGGCACGGCCTCCACCAGTACGCTGCTCACAGGAAGGCGGGCATAGGGTGGTAGCGCGCAGCGAGGAGGCGTCGACGTGGCCCTCCACTACCACAGAGCTTAGCGCCCCACTGGAGTCCTGTTGCCCGTGCCCCCCTCCGTGTCTCTGTCCCTTCTGTATCTAACATTCCACACGAACTAGGGGTAACAAAACATCTTCTCTACCAAAGTTCAGCAACATTCCACACGAAATTTCAAGAAGAAACAAGAACCTGCGATTCCCCTACTTACAGAACCCAAAAATCACTCAAATGAACGGCTCAAAAGAAAAGGTAACACGGCACGGTATCGAGACCGCAAGATACACACACTTTTTTTTTGTATGGTCACCAGGGGAGGGAGAAAACCCTCCACCTGAATTTGTATTCAATTTTGCCTATAAGACTTTGCAGCCTTTTACAAGATAGGGTTCAAGTGAACCAGAAATTTACAGGGAGAAGATACACACACTTGCTCGTCGTTGTTGCTTTCTAAATAAGGATTTGAAGAGAGATTCTCCCCCTTCTAGTCGGCCGCTGCCGCAGCGGAGCGCCATTCTCCAGCGTCGCGACCAACCTGCAAGAGAGCTCTCAGAAAAGAGGAGGCAGGAGAGAGAAAGGACGAGGGAAATGAGCGCCTCGAGATGTATGGGCCAATTCTAGGCAATCAAAATTAACCACGGTATATCCATGTCATGCAGATACTCGGAGTGCAGACAAAGTACCTCCCCTGAAGATCACGCCCGGGCACGAGAAACTCGATGGAAACGCACACCAATTGATCAGCATACTGCGACTTGTCTACGTGTGATCTGCTTGTACCCGAGCGTATCGTGAGAGATAGCACGTCCAGGATATATAGTCTATGCTACCTTCTTCAGGAAACCCGAACGGTATATAGTCTGACCGGCTAACGCGACTTGCCCAGCAAGGTTTTACCGCGCAAGGAAAAAAAAATACTCCGTACTTTGATTCCACTGGTAGATGATTGACTATACTGTGTTACACTGATAGTGAGCTTGCACATTGGTCCACGTACGGCGTTGGCCATGATCGAGGCTGGTCTGGTCGTCGCCGCACGCGCGCGTGCATGAGCTCAGCTCAGTTGACCAGTGCACTGCCGTCAAGTCAACAGTGTGCGCAAGAAGACAAGAGTCGGCGTGTTTACCCTTTGAACAGTATATGTATACACTCCAGCTGGCGCTAACACTGATTGCTTGTGCTTGACTATGAGTACGTTGCTTCCTTGAAAATATTTCTGTTACGAACGATCGTTCCAACAGCCGTCCCCGTCGTGTCATCTTGGCCAGAATAAACATATTGGCAAAAACCTGTAGTCCTGCGTGTGACAATTTCTACGTGGTTGTTTTGCTAGGAACGAGGAGTTTCTTGTCGCTTACCTTTCTACCTGTAGACCGTGACTCCTTTGTCTGTCAGTGCACACACGTCTCGCGCAGTAAACACGCTTAATTAGCCGCGATGTGTCCCATGATCTCGGTGTCGTAGCCTGGTTTGGTACTTGCAACGCCACGTCCTCTCGATCTCCACTACACCGAGGGCTCTCGTTACCCCGTAGCTGAGAGTCGCCCGCTGCCTTCCGGCTCCTCCCCTCTCTTTTCCGAGGGTCCACCCGGTGGAAGAGACTAGGGGAGGAGACCTTATTATCAATTTCATTCAAGAATAAAATTGGGGGCTTTTGCCCCTCCTCTCGAAAAAAAAGGGGGAGGAGGCCGCCTTGTACATAATGCCTAGGTCTAGGGTTTGGGCCGTGTCCCAGAGTGGCGCTATGCTGGTGGAGCTTGGGTTGCCGAGGCCTACGAGCGATGCTTGGCGGACTGATCTTGCTAGTCGTGTTCCAGAGGGTGGAGCCGGTGGCGAGCAGCAGCACGACCTGTCCATCCACGTTAAATAAGCTCGATAGATCTAGAGTTCCCCTCTTGTCCATTGTTGTCGCCTTGGGGGTGGGGAGAGCAAGCGATGTTGGGTTCGTCTTTGATCTACAAGTCTTGGAGGCGAACGGGGGTTGCTTCTGTGCAATTCCGTTTGGGATCCTCTCTTCAACAACTGAGTGTTGATGTCTCGCTGACGGAGCTGCTTGTGGGAGTGCATCATCGTTTTCGCCCTTGATTCTTTTGGCCAAAGGGCGACCGCTCCGCCCTTAGCTACTAGCACATGATGCCCGGTGCAACGGCTCCTTCAACCTCCTGTTTTTTAGGCCGTACTGACCCGCTGTGGTTGGCTCCCGCTGCAGCAACCCAAGTGGTCTTGTCCCCGCATCGTCGCGGTTGGCCATGGCGTGGTTCGAAGACGGCGAGGCAAAGATGGAGATCGTGTTTTCCAGTTTAAAACTTAGGTCCACTGTGCAAAATAAAAATCACTTTTTCTGGGGTCCTTTCTTTATATTGTAACGCCTTTGTCCAAAGTCAATGAAGTTCTCGGCCCTTCGTGGCCGATCCCTGTTCCAAAAATAAGATCTCCACAGCGCCATGAGACGGTTCCTTGCATTTTTGTTTTGTTTTGATTTGAGAATCAGGTTTTTCTCCGAAACATTTTTTTATAGAAAAACACACTTTATTACTCAACAGAAATGTTTATAGGTATAGAAGATAAATCATGTCGTGAACCTAACCACAAATGTCTGCCTACTCCTAATGAAAGTCCATGCTTTGCTAGATTATGAGCTTCAAAATTCGTCGTTCTACTCTCATGGATAACTTGACAATAATTGAAAGCCAACATCCTTCTCTGAACCTCCCTGATAATGGGTCCGCTTAAACCCCAAGCCTGTTAATGGCATCGACAACAGCTTTGCAATCAGAAGCTAGATGTATCTTTGCCTCCGAAAGATCCGCTGCAAGCCATTTGATGACGATGTTTCGTACGTTTTGGGTGCAAGTAGCCTTGCACGTACACGCACGTCTCGACAAGACACATCTTATGATTCAGTTGAATGACATGCTTTAGTAGTCACATACACAATAGAGAGTATATGTGGTATATAGACGTATAGTGTGACACTTACTCTTAGTTTGGTTAATCCGGCACCCTGGCATGAACAGCAAGGGAAACACACATTGCAGCCACGAACTCATGGCTAGCCATTACACCTACGTAACCTCCTTATTTTTAGGCTTCAGTATTGTTACGCTGACAAGTAAAAAGTTATGATTCATTTGTTAAACTTTCAAACCGCTAGTAGATCGGATCACCGGTTGTTTTTTCCAGCAGGGAGGGATCATGAGAGTAACTTGAGTTTTTCATGGAAAGCAATATTTAATACTCCCTCTGTTCATTGATATAAGGTGCCTAAGCTTTTTGCACGAATATTAACACGCATGTATAATGTATGTATTGTACTCAACTGCCCATAGAAAAAATCGGAATGGAGTAGTCCATATCAGCCAAGAAAAGGAAACAATCCCTCCGATCATAAAAGCATTCCTATTTATGCTACGTGAGATGAGCTATGTGAGGTTAAAGGATATTTATGATACGTGAGAGAGAAAAAAAAGGAATGCAAATTATTGGGTAGGTGCATCTGATTCTAGAAAGGTGCATGCGAGCCAGCCCTTCGCAAGCATTTGCCTAAACAAATCGCATGTTCTAGGGATTTCATGCGATTCAACTGAAACGTATTTGTGCGGTATAGTACTAATACACTCTATATTTTGGAATATTTTTCAAAAGCTTAGTCACCTTGTATCAAGAAACGGAGGGAGTACATTGGCCTATACTGTATCATATTAATTCCTAAAGAGTAGCTCGATATAAAAGCTTGTCCTGAAGCAAGGAAATCATTTCCATAATCACTTCATTGCAAGATTCCAAGAAATAAATGTAAGCGGCATGATTCGAAAGTATATTGGGCAAAGAGAAGCATGGTCAATTCTGCCGCCGCCTGCATGATTCTTTTTCTTTATATTTGTGCAAAACCAGGAAAATACCACTTACTGAATATCTTACCATGAACCATCATGGATCATGAGATCTGAATGCTCAATATACTTTCACTAATCAGTTTTTCTTTATAATCGGTATGCAACTTCCGATTGACTATTAAGAACTCAAACACTCTGAATGCTCCACGACAACAAAGCACACAAGAGGACCAAAAGGCCAAAACTGGCGTTTTTCTTGCTGAGCGACAGAACTTAGTTACTAACGGTAAAAAAAAATCCAAACTTTGATACCTGGCTTCAACTTATCTCTCAGGTCATCTCCCTGTATCTTGTTGTTAACGGAAATTCTGGTAAAAACTCAATAGATAACATGTTCTAATTATTTTAAACAGAAATATGTAAGTAATTAACATCATGTTCATGCACACCTAAATAGAGGAAAACAACCAAGATGTCGTATGATCTGAAATTATCGAGACATATACACAAGCTCCTCTCCTCTTAAGTCTGAACTGAACATCTGAATGAAGGTGCAAAACTCCATAGAATTCAGCTACCTAGATAACCTGATGACGTCGATAACCTTCCAATCTCATACAACATAGTAGCATTACGAAAACTGATTTTAGTTTTAGCTGTGCATCAATAATCATAAGTATAACACAAGGCAATACCTTTTGATCCTGAGCTCGTGCACAAAGGGCAAAAGTACACCTTGTTTCACCTAGTAGCAGAACACCATTTAAGCACAAGAACCAACCCTTCAACAGTTCAACCCCATTAAAATCAAACTCATGTCATCAACACATGCCATCAAGCCGCAGCCCTGGCCCCAATCCGCCGTCGTCGTACGCCCTCAAGCCATTGCACGGCCATAGACCCTAGGCGGTGCGCTGCGCACGCGGTGGACGAAAATGAGATGGGAGGCAATGGAGGTGCTGCTAGGAGTGAAGGCGAGACGTGTGTAGGACACGAAACGGCGACACGACGGGGCAAAGGCAGAGCGTCCAGCGTAGTGCGGCGTGGCGCGGGGATGCAAGGAGCCGCACCGTTGTGACTATGGGGGCGTAGATCGGTAGATGAGAAGGTCACGATGAAGGGCAGGACAATTAAGGAGGAGAGGAATTAGTGGGGCAATTAATTAGCCCATTAAGATGAAAATAATAGACGGGGTTTGCAGATTGGAACCCGGAGTTGGGCGGAACGTCCTCTGCCTGGCAGAGTTTCGTCTGCTCCTGTAAATTGCTAAGCGTACACAGGTGAGCGTTTATTTTTTATATTGACGGTTAGATCTAATTAGGTGGGACTGATTGTGTGGTGATATTTGGTCTTAATTCTCTTATGTACATCTATTGGGGTGGACTTAGGAAAGAATATGTTTGCTCTTTTAATAGTATAGTATAGTATAGATGATGTTAATCTGCAATGAACTCGAGCTCCGAAGCGTGGCCCATCATTTTTTTAATGGAGCGTTAATTGATTTTTGAGAGAAGAGCGGTCCACGGGCCGTGGCAAGGAATCACTAGAAAAAGGGTTCCCTTCGTGAAGGGAACCCAGCGAATCATCTCGTGGTGACAAGTGTCGTCTTCTACTTCGTGCGGTACCAACAGTTGCATGCATATTTACCAAGTGTCACAACCAGATTGAAAGTAGGGAGCAGGAGAGAGAAAGGGACACCGGAGGTGGGAGAGCAGTTTTTGCCTTTTATTTTTCAAAACCGAAACTTCAAAACGAAATATCTTGAGAACCGTTTATCTAAATTACGAACCGTTTTCACTTTTGATCTCCTCGCGTCGAGATATTTAAAACTAGATCCCATGTTGATAGGTTTCGACGAACTTTTTTTTGTACTTCCGGTTATGTATAGTTGTACAACATGTGTCTGTATAGTTGTACGACATGTGTCTATACAAACTGTGTCTGCGTAGTTGTACAACATGTGCATGTATAGTTGTACAACCTGTGTCTGTACAACATGTGTCTGTCTAGTTGTGCAACATGTGTTATGTAGTTGTACAACCTATGTTTTTGTAGTTGTACAACCTGTGTCCGTACAACCTATGTCTACGTAGTTGTACAACTTGTGCCTGTATAATGTACAATCTGTGTACAACCTCTGTCTATCTATTTGTACAATCTATGTCTGTTTAGTTGTACAACTATTTTCTGTATAGTTGTACATCGTTCTCTATAAGTTTTGTACATCGTGCGCAATTTTTGTTGTACTACTAGATGCTAATACATACTCCCTCCGTCCCAAAATAAGTGTCTCATGTTTGACCAAAAGTGAATGTATCTATACATGTTTCATGTCTAGATACATCCACATTTTGGTAAACTTGAGACACTTATTTTTGGACGGAGGGAGTACATGCTTCAGATTGTAACATCACGGAAGATGTACGCGGGGGCATTAGACGAGAGACGTGCGTGGGGACGGACCTTGGCATGCACGTGCTAGGGGTGGACCCTGCCCATGCAAAACGTACGCGAGGGGCTCGCTGGTCCTGCGTGCGCGCGATGTACGCAACACGAGCTGCGCTGCTCGCCTGCTCCGGAGGCATACGCGTACACGACGTGGGGGCTTCGCTGACGCGGTCTTCCCTATCCGGTAAGCTAACCAGATTTTGGTTCTTTAGAAAAACCCTTTTTATAGTTGCACCCGCCGTGGCACGCTGACGCAGACGACCATGGGTGTGCTTGACGGCCTAAGCCTGTCTTTGCTATTGGGTTGTAGCCCGCAGTGCAGTTGTTCCCTCTTAGGGCTCATTTGGTAACTGCAATCCCGGGGATCCCGGCCTTTTCCCGGGGAGAATTTTCCCCTAGTCCGGAGGTCGGGAATAAAATCCCGAGCTTTTAAACATGTTTCTTCAGATTTCCGGCCGGTATTATTTTCCCTGGGTCTTTCTCCCCCCTGCAACCAAATGAGTCCTTATGATGAAAAGGCTTCCGAGGTTCTCGAAAAAATAAAAAGAAATGAAAGGGTTCCGTAGAGAATCGCTAGTCAAATCCGATTGCAGGTTCTAATTTTTTTTAGTCAAATCCGATTGCAAGGCTCAGTTCGGGTCCGTATCGAACTGCTCCTGGTCTCCCACCTGGCTGCCTATATATGCACGACCCACATCTCCTACTCCCAGATCACACTTCGAAGCCCTCCATCTCGTGCTACCAAATCGTCAGCCACCGAGTGTGCTTCCGCCGCCGGGCATGGCGAAGCTACGTCGCCTGGTGCGAGGACCGCGCACCGTCCGCGAGGACCGCCTCAGCGAGCTCTCCGACGACCTGCTCCACCTGATAGTGAGCAGGCTGGACACCCGCACCGCGCTCTCGACCGCCGTCCTCTCCCGGCGCTGGGCGCATATCCCGCGCGACCTGCCGGTGCTGGACTTGAAGGTGAGCGACGTACTGCCGCCGGAGTACGACCAGACCGTCGACCTCCGCGAGCGCGGCTTGCAGCGTGACACGGATTTGGCTGGGAACCTCGACGGTCTCATGGCGCACTGGGAGGTCCGCAGCACGAGGGCGCTCACCGACAGCATCGCTGGCCTCATGGCAGCGGACGGTAGCAGCGACAAGGACGCACGACGGCGCGCCAAGACCCTCCTGATCGAGTTTTTCTCGACGAACGACGACGGCTGCATCGATCGCCTGATCACCGCCGCCGTGAGCGCGTGGGGCGTGGACGATCTTGAGATTGTCGCCAGACGACCAGCGTCCTCCTACCATCCTGACGGTGACGCCGACGCGCCCGCCTACTGCTTCCCTCACGACCTACTGGACGACGGCGGGAGGTCGCGTCTGCGCAGCCTGAAGCTGGGCAACTGCACGCTCCCGCCGCTGCACACCTACGAGGTGCTCACCAAGCTCGTACTGCAAGACTTGGCCGCGTCCACGCCCGTCGCCGTGTACGAGAGTCTGTTCACCGGCTGCACACGGCTCCAGGTACTGCATCTCAAATCTTGCGGCTGCACTGAGGACCTCGCCCATCTGGTGATCGACGCTCCGGGTTCAGCGATCAGGGAGCTCCTCGTGGAAGAATGCGGATTTTCCAAGATCACGCTGTGCGCCCTCCCAATGCTCGCCCCTGGCGTGCCTTGGCAGCAGAACCGTGATGCTCAGCTTCGGCTCCGTCCCGAGCCTCACGCACGTAAACCTCACGTTCTGGGAAACTGAAAAACCGTTTGAAATCCTTCGGAAACCCCCAGCAGCCACGACCAGTCTCGTCCTCCGGTTCACCGGGCCGAGCAGATGGGTCTTGCCGAGGCACCTGTCCACGCCGTTCCGCGGCCTCAAGAGGCTCCTCGTCGCCGACCTGCCTTCGAATTGGGACGTCTCATGGCCGCGCATCCTCCTATTCTTCGCGCGATCGCTCGAGGTCCTGCACATCCATGTGGCTCATCACTCCGACGAGGAGGAGGAGGAGCCAGGAGAGGAGATATTCTGGTTGGACATGCGGAAGCGGCGGAACAGGCACATGAAGGAGCTCGTCATCATTGGATTCACGCCGACGACACCGCGACATCGATGGTTCGTGAAGGATGCTCTGAGCGTGTGCAAATGTCTGCAGCGCCTGGTTCTGCTCAGGGACGGCCATGTGCGATACCATGGACTCTGGGATTGGGAGATGGTCGCCGGGCAGCCAGCACAATGTCCCCCTTGGAGCGCCGATGACAGAACGACGGTGACAAAGCTGATCAAGTCTGCGTCCAAGCCTCACGTTGATGTGATCTTGGGATGATACAATTTATTTGTTATTTGTCTCTTGTTGCAGATAGTTGTTGAGGCCTGCTTTATGCCTAAGTACTCCTGGAATGAGTTGTCAAGTAGCAATGTGTGATCTATGTAAAATAAACATGCATGTGTTATCGGCTTAGTTTCAAGTGATGTATGTCCACTTCTGGAATGAAATGCCGAGTTAGCAGATTTCTCTCAGAAGAAGCAGCTTTTTCAAGCCAGAACTTATGCCCCCATGTTATGGTGTTACGACACGCTTTTGTCACACAATACTTTTTGAATATTTGGGATGCCCTATGTCGCAATGAAAAGAATGGGAAGAACCGCGCTCCCTACCAGACCCCCGCGTCGCCTACCACCGGCGGCTCGGGGGACCCCCAAAAACCGCCGCCGCCGGGTCCTCCCCCGCCCCTCCCCTACATCGCCGCCGCCGGAGGGGGCGCCGGCAAAGCCGGCCGCGCCCGAGGACGGTGGCGGCGGGGCGTTTTCTCCAGGCGCGGGGCTCTCCCACGGATTCGGAAGATTGGCGCCATGGGCGCGGGCCGGAGGCCATCCTTGGCATTATTTTGGCCCTGTAGAGACACATAAATTGCCTTAACAGAGTTGTAGAGGCAGTTAGCATAGTGTCTCAAAAGTGTCACTACGGGCAGTGTCTCTTAGACTGTAGAGTCATAAGCCAATATGTCTATATGACCGTAAGGTCATTTTGTAGAGACATGAGGTTGTGTATCTACACACGTAGATGCACTTCAAAGATACACTTGGAATTTGTATATATAGGTATAGAGACACTTTCATGTGGCATTTTGACTTGTCTCTAACGAGACACTTTCATTTTGTTGCGGCAATGTTTCCATCTCGAGAAATGTCAAGACATTTTAAGCGAGGCATTTTATTCGGTCTCTAGAAATATAATGCCCCTTTATAAAACGTGGAGACACATTTTTAAGACATTTTGCTCATATCTTGAGATATTCTTATAGTCTATATAGAGGCACATTGAGTGAGATCATAGACGCATTATATCATCTCGAGGACATTTACTCTCTTGAAAATAGACACTATCAATATTCAATAAAAGCTCAATACAGATACTAGATATTATTATGACAAAGGAACAAAAGATAATAGATTATTCATTCAAAGAAAAGGTGAAGGTAGATACACCGAGGGTTCACTAATTGCTAATGAATCTTCAAAAACATTGACAGCAAACTGTGAGCTAGATGCCCATGGGAATTGAGAAACATAAAATCAACCACGTTCCAAGCACAAAGAACATTCTCCCCTTGCTGGACAACAGCACGAAGCCAAAACATTAATAGTCTTAAGAATACTGCAGATCACCACACGTAATACTACACTACCAGGCCAAATGACCAAGCACTTGAAGAGTTCCCTTCGAGCTCTTGTCATCAGCCACACTATGGAGCCAAATACATAACCCTGCAATCAATGGACCAGTGTTACTTCAGTCTTAAGAGCAAACTGTTAACATAGAAATGTTCTGTTCCAACTTAATAAATTACCGTTATCTAATTACTTGGATTGCAAGATCATTAGGACGTGCTGCCCCAGTTTGAATCATCTTTCACTCTCTTAACCTGTAAAAGAATAATTGATCTTGTGATAATTAATACATGTCTTTATCGGAAAAAATTATATACATGTGCATCAATTTCTTTCCGAATAAGAAAACCCATTTTTAGGACCAGTAAATATGAAATAAAAATGCATTAAGTCAAACTTTGATTCATAGCAAATTATCAGCACCTATAGGAAAAGAAAAAGGGGCATCTAACAGTGCCAGCAGGATTTTGGGTCAGGGTAAAATCCTAAGGAGACAACATGGACCTCACAATCCAGAATGCAACCAATATTTAACAAATCAATTTCGTTAGCCCCTATTTGTAGCCTTGTACCTTCAATTGCAGACAGATAAAGAACATTAGCGCCATCTAATTGTGATCAGTGATCGGCAAAACTCGTACACAAGGTACATGACGGCAGGCTGGTTGCCGCCGGACAGACATGCTCTAGGGGCGTCTTGTTGCCTATACCGCACATGTACACCACAGGAGCAGAACAATCGATGCAGTTAACCATCGGTCCATGATAAAGAAAATTTAGTAATGATGTGAATAAGAAGATGGAGGAGGGGGCACGGAGAGATTGATTACTTTGGGAAGTATCCCACATGCATGCTGACGTCCAGCTTGACGATGTGAACGATGTAGCGGCGGGCGGCGAGCTTGCCGGGCCGGCGGACGGCAGCATCGAGGACGTCCATGCCACGGTAGCTGGTGGCGTCGGCCGCGCGTCTGGTTAGTTTCCAGGCTCCTTCGATCTCTGCATGTAAGCATTAACCGCATGGGGGATCGAAAGCCCCGCACGGTCACAACAAATCGATCAACGCTGAAGATGGAACGAACAAATAATGAAACTTTTTTGCACATCGCGCGCGGTGGAGAGGTGAGTGAAGATTTAGATTGCCCTTGAGGCGGCGGACGATGTAGCGAGGAAACTGCTCGCTTTCGCTCCGGCGGCGACGGCTGCCTGGGTTTCTCCCTAACTCTGGTGGAAGGGGAAGGGAGCGAGCGAAATCGGAGAAAACAGGAGTCCGCGGAAGTTACCGTAGTAATAGGTGGTCGTGGGTGGCCGCATCGCGGGAATATTTTGACGATCGCGCCAAGAATTGTAATCGCAAACCGCCAACTGCATAAAACTAGCTGGGATATTTCTCTAAAAACAATGCCTGGTTAGGATAAATAATCACAGAAAAAGCAGAGCTTGGTTCTCGTATATAACAGAAAATCAAGCTTTAAGAAAAATGGGTTAACGTAAACAATCTCGGTATAAACAGATCTTTGTTTTCCGTATAACTCAAAAGATTCAACTTATAGGAAAAAGGATTAGCGGACCTAATCTTAGTACAAGCAAATTTCATTTTCCTCATAGGAAAAGATGAAGCTTTGGAAAGACGACTATTTTTTAACTCGTTTGAGTGCCTCCGAATGGTTTACGATCATCTGGTGCGGCATCATTATAAATTTATGACAAATTCGCCCACGGTTCCTATGGGAAGGTTTCATGATTGACTTATAGAGAGGTGAAGTTGTACGTCTATTTTTAAAGCATTTTCCAATGTCTCTCTTAGTAGACATATGTAGTGTCGTTGGAGAATGACTTAACTGGTAAGACATTCTCAAAGATGTCGGTCTTAATGCCTTTACATAAGTGTTAAGAGACATTATGACGAGTGTCTTAAGGGAGATGACTTTAATATTAAGTCATTCTGAAGAATGTCTCTTAAAATGCCTTTAGATGAAGAATAAGTGACATTTTAGAGAATGTCCTTAGGTAAATGCCTCTACTGCGAAGGCATTCTCCAAAATGTCTCTCTTAATGCCTCTATAACAAACTGGATTGGGTTGTAAGAGACATAAGGGAGAGTGTCTGTATGAAAATGTCTCTACTGCACAGTTTTGTTGTAATGGTGGTTCCACGCGCGAAGGCAGGGGCGAGGATCTTGGTGGACGGCAACAGCGCCCCTGTTTTTGGCTCGCTGCTCCCGTCGCTTCACGGGCAGGTCAGGCTCCGGGCGAAAGCCTTGCATCGACTCTTGTCGGTGCCGATGACGGCGGCGCCTTCGGGCGTCGTTTCCTTTCTTGTTTGCGTCATTGTGGAGTCCCGATTCTGACCGACGTGAGCGGTTCAACATCTCCGGGTGAAAATCTAAGCTCCCTTGGAGCGGGCGACGGTGACGGTCGCGTCACATCCTTGTTGGAGGCGTCGCCTTGGAGGTCCTGGCCCTCGCGGTGCGTCGGTTTTGCGGCAGTTGGGCAGGTTGGCTCTATGGTCGGGGGTTGGTGGTCGGGGGAGGCGGATGCCGGGGTGGCGACCCTGGACGGTGGTGGTATGTCGAGGCGGCGGCCTCGGTCTCCTCTATAGCGACGGTCCTATGGGGCGGGGCCTTAGCCTAGCGAGGTTTGGGTGGTGACCTGGTGCTGCATGGGCAGCGAGCTCGCCGACTCGTCTGGATCACCTTCGGACAATGCGAAGGTTGATCTGGTTGTTACGTCGGGGCGGCGGCCTCGGAGCAGGTGGGCTTGGGTGGTGTCCTGGTGCTGTGCGGACAGCAGGTTCATCGACCCTGATTGGTTCGACTTCGGGCAATGCGGAGCTTCGTCCTGGTTGCTACGTCGGGGCGGCGGCCCCGGAGCAGGTGGTGTGTGGTTGTGGCGTTTGGTCGATCTGCGTCGTGTGGGCGGCGGGTCGCCTCGCTTGTTCGGTTTTTACCCTGTTTACCCATATATAGGGAATTGTACAGTTTGTATTGTTTTTGTGCCCGATTTCCCTTATAAACTGGGTCATCTCTTCTATCTATTCGGGCGGTGGATACGACCACTTTTAGCTCAAAAAAAATGTCGCAATGAAAAATATTCAGGAACAAAGAAATTAGTGCCCCGGTAAGTTTAATTCTTTGGTCGCATCGGTTCCTAGAATCGCCCAATCCTTTGACAGCCTGATGAGTGCATCGTCGGCATCGTGTTGGTTGGTTGACATGCTAGGACATATTTAAATGTTATATAAAAGTCTAAGGTAGTGTCAACTAGGGCTGCGTACCAAATCTAAGGCCGAACCCGCCATGGGTCGGTTTGTATCGGGTTCGAGTCCAACTAGGTTTAGCAGTTCGAGTCGGTTAGAGTTTAGTTCGGCGACCCCTACCCCTTTGTCCTATATAAACAAAAGGGGTGTCGCAATATTAGGGGAGTTGAAAATTATGTAAAACATTGCGTTTTAGGTTGCCTCCGTCCTAAGGGACCGGCGTGTAGACGGCGTCTCAGACGTTCGTCAGTTATCTTTGAAATAGAGGCATGAGTGTTCTTGAATCTGTCAAGAGTTATCGTGCGTGGCGAGAAGGCTCTTGGATCTGCCAAGGGTTGTCGAGCTTGGCGTGAGGCGTGGTGTTCATCTTCAGGTTACGCGGATTGCTCCCGTGATTGGAAGAATAGTTATCCGGTGCTTCTTGCGGTGAAAGATCGGGCAAACATCTACATCATAGGCGATCCATGCAGTCTATACGAATGGTGTGATTTGTGAGACCGGTTAGCAAGTAGCAACTCATACAAACGTTTCATTTTGAGAATCCAACAAAGGATAATTTGACGAACTCGCATTGCATGTAGTGGTTTGCTTACAAGAAAAATAAATAAATTGCGGGCCGTGCTTTGTCTGCAAGATATTTCCAATTCAAGGATGAACACTGCACTTGCACGGAGCTTGCCACAACAACGTCAGTGGTTAGAAAACACTGCACAGCCCACCAGGGCTTCTTTGTAGTATTACCTAGCCATGTAAGAACATCGATGCCGCCCGGACAAAACAATTTACATGATATATCAGCTGCACGTCACTTTCTCAGTCTTGCTCCGCTATGTAGTTGGATAGCTCACCCTGGCAAAGATGCTCATCGCAGTAGAACATCGATCCCTAGCTTTTTCGTAGCCGGAATATGTCCTCTCGGAGAATATCCGCTATTGGTACTTGAAATGCCTTGTCTCACAAATTAAGCCATCATCATCAGTATGGGCCCCGTTTGGACCTGACCTGGTCTCGATCTAGCCCACCTTGTTACGTGTAAGCCCATGGAGGGGGTGACCGTAAGCAGGATAGAGCTAGACTAACATTGACCATGGTTCACCGGAGTATCTGGCGCGATTTGCATGTCCAATTTTTAGTCACCCTGATGCATTTTTCATGGTATAAGATGATGCACAAGCTGATTTTTTTGCCACAAGTATAAAGAAAAATATTTTCTACCCTGATGCATTGCATCAGGGTGAGCACATGTAGCTCCGCCGCTGACCGTAAGTCGACCATATGCCACCATGATCTTGTTGATCGTCTCATTTTCGTGGACCTACCTAATTAGGTATTCCCTTGTAGGTCTCACCACCGGTCACCGACTTCTGTTTTAACTAAAGTTGCCATGGCCATACATCCTTGCTAAAGTCTTGAAAATGACCAATAAAAGGATTAACAACAAATTTGAGATAACAAGGTGAATTGCTCGGATTTGGGTCGATTTTTAGTCGATACTGGCTCGAGCCCACTGGGATGTTTTGCTTAACTAGTAATCTTGCACGTGTATAGGTCACAAGCGTCAAAAGGGAGGGAAGGGGAATCAACCGCATCTCAAAGAGAAAAAAACGAAAATCAGAGACGAGATTGAAGCAATAACATTGAAGCAAATGCTTCAAATACCTCATATTCTTCATTTATTCTTGTATTGTGAAAATAGCTTATAGAGCGTGATCTGAGGCCGAAGAACAAAATGGACCCTCACTATTTGCCCCTCTTTATTTTTACTTTCCCTATTTGTCACTACATACTTCGGGGGATACTTTGGTAAGTTGATTATTTGCCCATTTGTATTTTGTAGTACTCCTAGTTTATTTTCTTTTGAGACAATTGGCAACATCTAAGTTACAAGTATACCCCTGCCTGCTGCCAGCTGGGGAGAGATCGAACTGAATCGTCTCTTTTCTCGATCGATTTGCACACGGGTGGGGTGGCATGGATGCGCTCGTCTCGGCGGCGTTGGAGGAGGTGTGCGCCCGCCTCTCCGCCGGCCTCCCAGTGGCGGACCTCTGGCCCGCACTCTCCGGCGGCGGCGCGTTCCAGGCGGCCGGCCTGCCCGCCGACCTGCCCGTCAAGCGCGTCCTCTTTGCCCGTCTCATGGCGCTCCCTGTCATCAACCTCATGGAGATGGAGGGTGAGCCGCCACGGCTCGTCCGATCGCCGGACAAGGACGTCGAGGTGGCCGAGCGGCGTGGCGCCCTGCTGCTCGCCACCCCCGATCTCAGGGACAACTTCCTCGGGCTGTACGACCACCGCCACTCCTCTTCGAGGCTATCTGACGTGCAGAGGAAGACGCTAGAACACATCGGCCGGGAAGCCAGGTGCCAGGCTTTCACTCTTAATTTGCCAGCCAAATAACTTGTACTCCCACATTGGCTAGCCGGCTGCTAAAAGTTCGAGGTCTCACTTACCAAGTTTATAGGTAGCTTAAAGTTTATTTTCTCAAATACCCTACAAATGCTTTTGATTTGTTAATACCCTAAAAATGCCTTTAAACATCAGCACACATTATATCTGTAAATTAGCATAAGAAACATTTTCCAACACGATAGTTATTGGCCCTTCTATTTCTTTTGTTCGTAACTTGTCTTTTTGTTTTCATGATATGTCTGCAAATAGGCAATAAGATATTATGACTTCAGTAGCAACGCCTGCAATAATTTGTATCTTCCTGTTCACTTTTTGCCATAGGACTTCTTGTGTAACGCAGATAGATCTGGCAAAGGAATATGAAATCGACCCAGAGAACTTCCATTTTGTTGTAAAGACCCTTGCATCACAACGGTTGATAGTTAGCCAACCAACTATCATAAAGAAGGTAAAACACAATGGGGCTGAGGCTTCACGGAATAACAAGGTTACTAGCACCAACTCACTATATCTGTCCCGATATGCCAAACACATGAACATGAATTCACACCAAAGAATTGAGATTACAAAGCTGGGGACCAATGAACCCAATCAAGAGACCGATATAGATGCTTTGCAAGAAGATGGAGCTTTTGGTGTAAATTTCAAGAATGACATATCCGTTCATGATTATCTTCCAGTAATGGAAGCCATATGTGACGAACTTGAAAATGCCAGTGGAAAGGTTTTTTTTTTCATTTCATTTGATACCCTGTTGTATTTCGTTTCTGATTGCACGCTTGCTGACCCGGTGCAACTATTTCCCTATAGGCTCTTGTTGTGTCAGACATAAAAGTTCATTTAGGTTACAGGATGCGAAAAGGACATAAAGCATGAAGAAATGTAAGTATATTTATCATGGCGTACTGCATATTTTCTCTACTTTCCGGTTTCCCTCCTCATAGATTGTTTTGGGACTTCTTTTTCTTCAGGTATTGCATAGGCTAAGAGATGCACAGCTTGTCGAAGAATTCAATGCCGAAGTTGATGATAAGGTGATGCTAATGTTTCCTCATTATTTAAAAGTTATTTTGAGTTATTACTTGTGTCATCATATAATATATTTTGAGATCATTTTTGTGGTTCTTGGTGCTTCCCGTCAAGAGCTGGAATTTGAAGATTTGAATTTCTAGTTAACAAACCATCTGTATGTTGGAAGTCTTTTCTTCCTGCAATATACAGTAACGGTAGAGTGGTAGACCATATTAGTTGCAGTTACCAGCACTATTCAACACCCTTGTTCAGTTCCTGCGAGAAACTTGCATTTTGTCTTAGCTCAATGGTGCGATCCCTTGTTCACTATTCAATACCGTTTTGTCTTAACGGCTGGTCAACGACGTACTTGTTTGACCATGATTTTGCAAGACGAATATGTCCATAAATTATAAGGCGCCTGTAAATTTATAATATGTCCATAAAATTAGTATAGTAATGTACAAAGTGAAAGAATTTTTGCAAGATGAATCCAACGATACCATTTATACATTCTCATTCCATATTAATTAGTATATATTAGGGGTCAAAGTTGACCATCCAAGACCAGCATAAAAATAGCGCGCCTTATATTTTGAGACGGGTGGATTACTCTGTTGTATTGTGTACTTTGTCAACCAACTAGCGAGACTCTTTTCAGGATGTTCCCTGTTTACGCCTGTTGAAGAAATTTGATCCAGTTGAGTTTCAACCCAGAAGTACAACCCTAGACTACAAAATTGGCCAGAAACACCAGACAACTGATCAAGTAATGGAGCTTCCATTAGATATGTGTATATATGATATGATCAAAGCTCAAGGGTCAAAAGGTATAACTCTTGTTGAGGTACTTCTCTGAACCTTCCAATGTTGCAACGCGGTGCGCTACATTCCTTCAGAAAATTGATACTGCCTATTATATTTCTTCTCATTGCAGTGCTAGTATGCTTCATTTCTAGTTATAACACATCCATGTTCTCCTCCTGTGTTTCTTTGATAGTTAAATTGTTGATTTTCTCCTTGAAATCACTCTGTGCTACAGGAACACTCGAGAGAGAGGATTGGATTTCTCTGGAACTTACTACACCTTCACTTCATACATCAGAGGATATATATATTTACAATGTTTTACATTTTAGTCCCTCTACTTCACTACTCTTTGATACAAGGTCCTCCAACACTCCCCCTCAAGATGGGGTAAAGATGTCTACAAGCCCCATCTTGCTACACATTTTCATTAAAGCTACACTACACAATCCTTTTGTCAGAATATCAGCAAGTTGATCACCTGATCTTACAAAACCGACTTGGATTACACCTTCATCTAGTTTCTCCTTAATAAAATGCCGATCTATCTCAATGTGTTTAGTTCTATCATGATGGATTGGATTGTTCACAATATTAATTGCAGCCTGATTGTCACAATGAAGTAACAGAGGTGCCCCATCATATAGTTTAAGCTCCATCAATAAGATTTTCAGCCATATCAATTCGCACAAACCTGACGCCATAGACCTAAGTTCTGCCTCAGCAGTTGATCTTGCCACTACATTTTGTTTCTTACTTCTCCAGCTCACTAAGTTTCCACCAATGAACACACAATATCCAGAGGTTGATTTTCTGTCATCTAAACATCCTGCCCAATCTGCATCAGTATAGCCTTCTATTTTCATATGCCCATTCTTGGAAAACAGGATGCCTTTTCCAGGACAGCCTTTTAGATATCTTAATATTTGATTCACTACATCAAGATGGCCGGTACGGGGTTCATGCATATATCGGCTGACTACACTCACAGCATATGCAATGTCTGGCCTGGTATGTGACAAATAAATTAGGCGCCCCACAAGCCTTTGATACTTGTGTTTATCCACTAGATCACCAGATTCAGCAAGAGTGCGATGATTCAATTCAATAGGTGTGATAGCAGGTCTACACCCTAACATTCCAGTTTCTGCAAGTAAATCCAACACATATTTTCTTTGGGAGAGATAAATACCTTGAGTGTTGTATGACACCTCAATCCCTAGGAAATAATGGAGACTTCCCAAGTCCTTCACTTCAAATACCTTGGACAACATTCTCTTCAAGTTAGTCACCTCCTTCTCGTCATTGCCCGTGATCACTATATCATCAACATAGACAACAAGGATTACAATTTTATCATGGCAATGTTTATAAAACAGAGTATGATCAGCATTACTCTGTCGGTAACCCATTGAACAAATTTCCTTCCTAAACCTCCCGAACCAGGCCCTTGGCGATTGCTTTAACCCATAGAGAGATTTCAATAGCTTGCACACTTTTCCATTAGTTTCATGACTATTAAACCCCGGAGGTAATTCCATATACACCTCCTCCTGTAAGTCCCCATGGAGAAAAGCATTTTTTACATCCATCTGATGCAATTTCCAATTGAAATTTGCTGCCATTGAAATTATTGTTCTAATTGTGTTCATTTTAGCCACGGGAGCAAAAGTTTCATCATAATCTACTCCCTGAGTTTGACTGTAACCTTTTGCCACTAGTCTGGCCTTATACCTTTCTATCTTACCCTCTGAGTTATGCTTAATTGTAAAGACCCATTTGCAACCAACCGGTCTTTTATTTGGAGGAAGAGAAGTGAGCACCCACGTTTTGTTTTTATCAAGTGCGGCCATCTCTTCTAGCATTGCAGCTCTCCATTTTGGATGTTGCTTTGCCTCCTGCCAATCACGAGGAATAGGTGATGCGCCATCCAGAGCAGTAATAAAAGATTTATACTGTGGACCAATTTTGGTGTATGAAACATAATTTGAAATATCATATAGACGCAACTTAGAAGGCAAATTCCCAGCAGTAGACCGAATTGGTTTCCTCATAGCAATTGGGAGACCTATAAGTGAATCATTTTCATTACTTGGTGAGGATGAACTTGGTACGGGCTGCTGAGTCGAAGATCCTGGAGTTGAAGCCTCTTGTTCCTGTCCTGATGCCTGTTGCTCTTGAGCTTGAATGTCATGGCCATGTAAGTTGGCGTCCTCCCCCTGTACTTGTTCCTCTCCAGCTCTATGCCTTCTCTTATAAACTTGTACTTGTTTTTCTTCATTTGGTTTTGACCATCTCACATCTCCATTTGGTTCATCTTGTTGTTCTTCCTGTACATCATTATGAACATCTTCTGTAGGTATAACTCCAACTATCATCTTTTGTGAAATTGCATCACTGTCTTCTCTACTATCATCTCCCCCTGTCCCGCAATCTCCATCTGGAATATCATCATTAAATAGATCAGGAAACACATCCGTCAAGTCAGTTGGTTCCCCATAGAATGGTGCATTCTCTCTAAAGGTAACATCCATGCTAACAAACATTCTCCTCTCTGAGGGACACCAACACTTATATCCCTTTTGTTTACCAGAATACCCAACAAATATACATCTTAAAGCCCTTGGGTCTAGCTTACCGACTGATGGCCTATGATCTCTTACAAAGCAAACACACCCAAACACCTTTGGTGGAACAACATAAGTTGTTTTTCCAGTCAAACATTCTATAGGTGTTTTATTACCAAGTACTCTTGTTGGCATTCTATTGATCAAGTATGCTGCAGTCATCACTGCCTCACCCCATAGGAATTTAGGAACATTCATTTCCATCATTAAACAACGAGTAACTTCTAACAGATGTCTGTTCTTTCGCTCAGCTAGACCATTCTGTTCAGAAGCACCTGGACAAGTAGTTTGATGGATAATGCCAAAATTTGACAAATATTCACCAAAGAGCTTGTTCACATATTCTGTGCCATTATCAGTGCGAAAGATCTGCAACCGAGCATTGTACTGATTCATAACCACATTATGAAAATCTTTAAAGCATTCAAACACATCATTTTTGTTCCTTAACACATATAACCAAGTTGTTCTGGTGCAGCAATCAATGAAAGTCACAAAATAACGATACCCATTGATCGACACAACTCCACTAGGACCCCAAACATCAGAATGTATAGTCTGGAATGGTACTGCACTTCTATTATCAGACAACAGGTAGGAGCTTCTAATATGTTTGCCAAATTCACAGGCGTCACATACTAACTTCCCCCTATCAACCTTGCCATAAAGATTAGGATACACCTGACCCAATTTCATAAAAGGTATATGCCCTAATTGACGATGAAGTAGGAGAAACTCATCTGTAGGGGACATTGACAAGGTAGCAGCCACTGCAGTTGAAATGCAACCATTTAAGTAATATAAACCTTCACGCATAGTGCCTGTCCCCAATATCTTTCCAGTTCCAAGCTCCTGAAATATACATCCATAAGGAAGAAATATGACCGCACAATTTAGTTCATTGGTCATACAGCTAACAGACATGAGATTAACAGGGAATGAAGGAACATGCATCACTGATGAGAGAGTCAAGTGTGGAGTACACTTAACGTCTCCTGACCCCCTAATACTTTGGATGGAACCATCAGCTAGTTTGACATGTTGATTTTCAAAG
Source organism: Poa pratensis (assembly GCA_947311845.1). NCBI lineage: Eukaryota > Viridiplantae > Streptophyta > Magnoliopsida > Poales > Poaceae > Poa > Poa pratensis. Next base: position 116,008,716 of record CAMZMU010000107.1, on the reverse strand, counting down.
TCAGGAGTATAGTTGCAGAAGTCTTTGTAAGAGCCAGCCATATGTTTAGATGCACCAGAATCAATTAACCATTGTATATCAGCATTAGAGCAACCTTGTTTCACAAATTTAGAAGTGTTACCACAGGGGTTAGCAGATGTAGCACATATTTTAGTAGTCGACTTATCCTCTATGATTCCTCCCTTGAACTGAAGCCACTTCATCAACTCATTGGTAGTCATTCTCACAGTAAAAGTTTGTGATATTCCACCAATTACTTCAGAATTAGTCTTTCGAATTTGCTGTTTGCCTCTTTCCCTCGCAAAGCCACTTGATGCACCACGATCAGCAACCCAGTTACTGGAAACTCTGCTTCCATCAGCATAAGAACATTCACGAACCCAATGTCCAGAACGACCACACCTGAAGCAACCATCCCCTCTCTTTGTACTTTCTTGATGGTGATTATGATTCACCATGCTGCTGCATCCATTATCATTATACCGGCCATAAAGATCCCAGCAAAAAGCCTTTAAATGACCATGTCTTCCACAATAGTCACAATACCACACACTGCATCCTTTAGGTGATGAATCAGCCTCCATGGACATTTCCTCGAACACTCTACGTGCACACACAACACTCAGTTAAGGTGGACAGCACCACACAAAATAATCTCCAGGACCAGCTATCTGAACCACTTTTGGACTGCTGCTTGAGCCTCCAATCAACTCCTTCCTTGCAAATCGCAGCTAAAAGACTGCAGCTGCTTCCTCCTAGGCTCCCTTCTCCTCTCTTCCCTGCTGGAACAGAGCAGCAGCTCCTTCCCCTTCCTTGATAGGAAGCCTTCCCAGCAATCGCCGAATCAACCACGTGCAGGAGCAAAAACGCACTCCTCGGCACCCAGCCGCTGCTGGTCCCCAACCGGCCGTTGCAGTGCCGCTACTTCTCCTGGCCGCACGCCTCTCGCCTCTTCTCCCACGAGCAGCCGCACGCAGCAGCAGCTCTTGCTCCTTCTCCCCCTTGCGAGCAGCTCCACGTGCTCCTTCTCCCCCTTGAGTCTTCACAGCGGCTCGAGCTCGAGCTCCTTCCACCTCCGCCGTCACGCAGCAGCTGCACCAAGCAGCAGCTCGCCGTCACCAGGACGTTGAATCACCTCGCCTCCCTGCCTTCAAACACCACGAACCAGCGCCTCGGAATCACCACAGCTCGGATCCAATGCCACACAGCACCGTGTGCTCTGATACCATGTTGATTTTCTCCTTGAAATCACTCTGTGCTACAGGAACACTCGAGAGAGAGGATTGGATTTCTCTGGAACTTACTACACCTTCACTTCATACATCAGAGGATATATATATTTACAATGTTTTACATTTTAGTCCCTCTACTTCACTACTCTTTGATACAAGGTCCTCCAACATAAATACTTGAGTTTGGATAGTACTTACAACCAGATGGAAATACTGATAGATTTGTTGTTTTAGCAACTGCTTAGTTAATTTAGCAACTTGATGAACATCAACAATTTCTGATGTCAGGATATGAGTAGAACAGCTCCTGAAACTTATTTTTTGCAGCCTACTTTGGTTTTAAACCTAATTTTTTGATGTGTTATAACAGAAGTGATAGTGTTTATCCACTCAAATATCTTTCTCAATACCTATATGGTCTGCATTGTTAGTATTTGATAGTGAGTACTTCCAACGTTAGTGGGGCAATTTAATAAACCTAATTTTTAAACCGTTAGTAGGACAAAATTTGGTTTTAGAGCTAATACTTTGATGTGTTATAACAGATTTGATAGTGAGAACTTCCAATGTCAGTAATACAGCAACACAACATGTATAGAAGCCTGCAGACTACCCATTGCTAGTTTGCTACCCACAGCTGTTAAAAAAAATTAATCGTAGTGTCGTCCAATGTTTCTGGCATAATTCGATATAATGGGTGTCTTAATGTCTTATTAGCTGCTGTTCCTTGGGGATTTTCTGGATAGGCCGGGTCCTTGGGGATCTTCTGCAGACTTATTTGTGGCTTGTTCCTTGCCATATACAGTGGGACACCTTTTTCTTGTTTCTAACTGCATGGCCTTTAGCAGATTTATCTATTGGATTTTCATTTATGCCCCACTTAAATGACACATGATTTTTTCTTAATGGTATGTTCTTGGCAATAAAGTATCCATCTGATTGTGGTAAACATAGCTCCACATGGCAAAACATCCTTGCCCTATGAACCCAACAGTGCGTGGGGGTTGAATATATAGGGTAGATTTGGTGCACATCGTTATGTAATATGGATTTGCATTGTTTATCGCATCTACTGTGGCATCTAAGTTTTTGAATTTCTTGATAACATCCAATTAGCTTGGCAAACATCTTGGGCACAAGAATTCAAAAAGCTTCATGAACGAGTGTCATCCATGTGTGAAAGATTCAGTTTGACTTTGCGCCGTGAAGTTAAACGTAAGATATCTCAGTACCGAATTTGGACTAAAAAATATTTCCTGCACTACAAATCTGCTACTACTCTGCAAAGTATTGAGGGGCTCCCAGATGATAATGCCAGCATTTCCAATGTATGGTCACTAGTTCCATCTAGAGGACCTGATAGCCTGCATGGTGATCTTGTTGTTAATAAGAAACTCATGTTTGAAGAGGAATGCCACGATGAACCAGTTGGACATTACCTCCAAAGCAACCATGAAGCTTTTGTTGGAGTAAAAAAAGGTAAAGTTATCTAAATTTCTGTTGCTAACTATGTATTTTCTAAGACTCTGTGCTTTAAATTTGTTTGGGAACTACAAGCTGCCATAAGAGCTTGTGGTATCTGACTATTTGTTCCGTGCTACTGTCTAGAACTCGAATTATCTTGATTTGAACTTTGAGTTTTGATAGCTCATAGATGCAACAAAAACATGTGCATGAGTTCCCAAATTTATTGCACATATGGAACAGCATGTGCTAAAAACATGCAAATATGAAGATCAAAATCAATTGCATTTGTGAGATTGAAAAAGGCATATACTTTGTGAACATCTCTGTTCATTTAATACAATGAGATTTGCAGAGATTTAGAACACGGCTTCCCCTATATTTTCAGATAGTTTAAACTTATTAGGCATGATTTTCACACATTTGCAACATTTAGGCAATAGCCACCTGATATTTCCTCAAACAGCATCAGCTCAATGATGATCCGGATTTGACTGGCATCCTCTCTTCGTCCAAACTCATTTTTAACAAACCTTCATGGAAGCTTTTGCTACTGCAACTTGGGCTATCTGGAAGCTTAGGAACGCCATCTTTTTTGACAATGTATTACCTAGTTTGAGCCCTTGGTCCTTCTCTTTCAAAAGGGACATTTTCCTTCTTTCTTAGAGAATGAAGGATCATTATAGAGCCTCCCTAATTAGTTGGCTAGAGCCTAGACAGTCTGTAACCTTTTGCTCCGGTGGACGCCCTCTGTACATCCCCCCTTCTCTTGTGATTATTTTCTCTCTTAATAAAATGTACTATGGGGGGCTTACCTTTTTCAGCCAAAAAAAAAGGTATCGTGTCAATCTTGATTTTGCGAATAATTTCCTGTTTTGACTTATCTGTGCCCTTTTTGTCTCTAGTCTTTGCATTATTTTTTTGTAAGGCGTGGTTTGACTTAGAATGGTTTGACCATTTTAATTTCTTTTACAGCATATTAATAGTAACGGTAAAACCATATGGTTACATTAAAGAACTTCCAGATTTGAATCAACTGGCACCACTTTTGTGCCTGTCAACCAATATTTTTTCGTTCTGAATATTTTTTTGTAGAAATACACAAATTTTGAATCTCAAAATACATGAGGGCCTTACTAATAAAATGATTAAAATGCGCAAAACCACATGTTCTGGTCATATAGATAGGTTGCGGAGAGAAAATACTTGTCACTATTTTGAGTTTTTTTTTTTGAGTTTTAAGGCCGTCGATCCTGCCACCCGATTAGATAGAATAGAAAAAGTATTTACAAAAAAGGCTTGCAGAGGACATAGTGGTTCAAGAAAAACCGAAAAAAGGAAGAGGGGAGCAGAAAAGCCCCTCGCCTGTGCTAAGCCGCAACGTCTCCTGGATCCTGGGTGTGTGCATACGCCCTCTCGGCAACCTCCTCCCAAACGAGGTCACTTCAATGTAGATAATCACATGTTATCTCTTCTCTTCTAGATACACTTGCTTTGGGTCGTAACAAGAGGCATGGGTGCCCCCCTTTAACTTCAGATGATCAACGGCAAAGAAGGATTCTACACAAGTTGAAGGTTGCCTGCTAAGTATCCGTCATCCATTTTTTTCATATGAACCATCTGTTAAAATACAACTGTCGTATATTACTGTTCTTTTACCTCTCCGAGACTAAGTGCTTGATCTGTGGCATCAAGGCATGAAGTTAATATTGCTGCATCACTTTTTTTCATATTACTGTTCTTATACTTCTAGCTGCATCACTTTGGCATACATGAGCTCGGTAAATGTAACTGCAACCATTACTTCGTGCAATTTTACAGTTTATAAGAACATACAAGACTAATATTCCTCTTATTCTTTAAAATGTTTCATGCTATCATTTATTTATTCCTCTTCATTGTTTTTATTTGTAATGAATGAAGCACTTGATAGTTTTATCTTAGTCAGACTCACAAGGAGCATCATCGTTTTTGTTCTTTTGTGTATGCACGGTTATGCGCATCCACATGTTGACCGTGCACCCTTGCATGCCTGTTTGCCTTCCATTGTTATGTAACACCCTTGTCTCTTTTGCAGAAAAAGAGGTTTGTACTAAAGGTGGAGTTACATAAATGGTTAGAGAGGCTCGAAAAGGAAAATGGAGAAATGATGGATAGGAAGACATTGGATCGCACTTTGAAGAAGCTTCAGGAAGAGGGCAGCTGTAAACGTATCAAAGTTAGTGTCCCTCTGGTTACAAACACTCGCAGTCGTCTCATTGATGTAATACTGCATTATTCTGTTGGCGACTTGTCAGCAGAACTGGTGCATCAGATTAGGATCAGACAACGGAACTTTGATACTGAAATTCGTTCTGGCGCAGCAGCTAAAGTGAATCAAAATAAACATAAGATGGCTATTCCCCGTCTGATGATTTCACGCAGAGTTAAAGATAACAAACCATTAATAATAGAAGCTATGTATGCCAATGGATTCATAGGTGCGAAAATGATTCGGGCAAAGCTGTTCCATAAGTTTCTGTGGGTTTATGTTAGTGGTTTGCCTAGTTGCTGCATGCCATCTGGTTTTTCCAAAGGAGAGCACCATGACAAGGACCTTAATCAATCATGTCTGTTATTTTCGATGGCAGCAGCTATTAATGAAATGCCTGTGGAACTCTTTCTACAAGTTGTGGGATCAGCGAAGAAGATCGATAACATGATAACTAAAGTGCTTTCAGAAATTCCTACCAAGGAATACAACCAGCTCATGGATACTCATGCCAAGGGCAGACTCTCACGCTTAATTAACATTTTAGATAAGCTCAAGGTAATGCTCTTTGTCTTTACTGTTTGCAGTTAACATTGCGAGAATCTAGAAACTTAGGTTTTTTTTTTCAAACTAAGGTAAGAAGAATACAAAGATGAAGTTCTTTTAGGTTGATATTTTGCCTGCTGCATATTCTTATTTTGAAAGTCAAGTTCATGGTTGTTGCAATTCAGATTTCATGATATCTTAATTCACTAGGATGGAGTGTATTTCTATTGACTCAGTTCTGCACTTGTGTGGCTATGTTTGCTAGTTGGTCCAATTTGCAAAAGAACCTTTAGATGAGTGGGCTGTACCATCAGACGCTGTTCCTACACATGCATTGGAGCTCAGGCCTTACATTGAGGAACCTACACGAAGAATTCTTCCACCATCCTACGTTAATGTGAATCATCATCCAAAAATTCGGCATGATTTTGTGCTTTCAAAGAAGGAGTTTGTTGGTGCTTACTGGGAAACATTAGAGTACTGCTATTTAACAGCTGGCTTTGCTGAACCATTGAGTGCCTTCCCTGGCTGCTTTGTACCTGAGGTTTGTCGTCATTGCTATACATCGTTGCAATATTATCTCATAGTAGTAACATTGTACTTTTGGGTTACCCGTTACCATTACAAATGCTCATATGCTTTTTTACCTTCACAAAAGATGTTCCTGCTCATTTCAATGTGCAATGCCGTCTTGTTTGTTATTTTTGTATCAGAGTTATTAAACCTGCTTTCCAGGTTCTTGATATCGTCATACTGATTTGTGCTTTCTAATTCCTTGCTTCTACATTCTTCTTGACCATATACATTGTCACCTGCAAGCATTTTACTGATTGCCCATTTTTGTCCAACATCTACTCTGGAAACCCATCATTATCTACTTCAAACAATATTGTCTGGCGTCTGGTGTCTGCCGTTCTTCTAGATTATTGAGTTCTATATCATACCCTGTTTTTTGCAGGTTTCTCATCCTCGTTCATGGAGTTCTCGTAGAGTGATGACTATTGATCAACGGCTGGAGTTACAAAAGCGTGTTATGAACATCAGTGAGGAGGGAAGAATTCCTTTCAAAGATTGTGTTGTAATTGCAAGAGAGTTGAATCTCTCTGTAGAGCAGGTATGCTTTTGAATTTCCCTCCATCTTCATCTAGTGATCTGCAGGACCAGTCTGATAAGTATTTGTCTTTTCTCTGCACATTTTATTTGTTTAACTTCTGTGTTAGTCCCTTTTTACTTTGTGATTTTGGGTAGTCCATATTGAGGAAACTGGTAATCATGTACGTGGACGGCATGTTTTGACAAATATATATTACCCCCTCCGTTTTGAATTACCCTGTGTTCTGGGTTAGTCAAAGTCAAACTTTGTAAAGTTGACCAAATATATAGGAAAATATATGTAAAGTTTGACTAACCATCCTCTCCATCACTAGCCTGATTGTTTAATTATCCTTGTTAAAACATTGTCATCTTTGATTTGTATCGTTTATAGTTCATATCTTATTTCTTTTTTTAGCTCAAAGTGGTCGTATCCACCGCCCGAATAGATAGAAGAGATGACCCAGTTTATAAGGAAAATTGGGTCCAAAAACCATACAAACTGTACAAAGCACACAAGCAAGGCGACCCGTCGCCCACATGACACAAGTCGACCAAACGCCAGAAACGCACAACACCTGCTCCGGGGCCGCCGCCCCCACTTACACCACTCGGCACCAAAGTCGCACACGAGTCACAACGCCGCACGACCCAGCCGTCTCGTAGCCCTTGCTACCCTCGCTAAAGACGACTGCCTGCAGACCTCAACGTCGCGCCAAATCCAGAGCCGTCGTCCAGGCGTAGCTACCAGATCGACCTTCGCAATGCCCGGAGGTGATCCAGCCGAGCCGACGAACCCGCTGCCCAAACAACCCAAGGTTGTAACCCAAACCCGTGCAAGGCTACAGTCCTGCCCCGTAGGACCGTCACTGCAACGGCCGCCGCCTCGACGTACCACCACCAACCCGGAGCCGCCGCCCCGGCTTCCGCCTCCCGACCACAGAGCCATCCTGCCTAGCCGTCGCGAAGCCAACGCACCACGAGGCTCAAGAGCCCCAAGACGACGCCTCCAACAAGGTAGTGACGCTTCCGTCACCGTCGCCCGCTCCGAAGGAGCATGGGTTTTCACCCGAGGTCTTGGAACCATTTGCGTCGGACCGAATCAAGCTCCTCGACGATGCAAAGAAGAAGGAGAACGACGCCGAAGGCGCCGCCGTCGTCGGAACAAACCGAAGTCGGTGCAGGGCTTTCGCCCGGGTCAAGCCGTGAAGCGCTAAGAGCATCAAGCCAAGCAGGGGCGCTGTAGCCGAATACCGAGCTCCACCGCACGCCGGAGACCACACGTGGCACCTCCTGCCACAGCGGGCGCCACTGCAATCCGTCGAACATGTCCGGGGCCGCCGCCCCAGCTTCCTGGCCGCACAAGGTGCCGGAGAACGGTAGTGAGAGATGCCACTCCCGCTGCCGCGCCGGAACCCGACCACCTCCAACCTCGGCTCCGCACGGCCCGCCCTGGCCCAGATCGAGCCCGGGCGGCACCGCCGCCCCAGCCTTCACCTCCACGCACCTCGCGCTCCGAGCTCGGCCACAACTCCGCCTCCGAGCGCCGCCAGGAGCTTCGCCAGGAGCAGTGAAAAAGAAACCGCGTGGCTTTGCCGGCGGCGGGGAAGCGGACGACGAGGGTGGGCGCCTCTACCGGCTGGGCTGGTAGCTTATCATGTATTTACCCCGCCTTTGGACATCGAAACTTTGTATCACCAGCCCATCCCGACCCGCTCCTCCCCCGACCCCAACCCTAGCCTAGCCGCCGCCCTCGTCCGCGCCCGCGGCGGCCGGCGCGCCGCCCTCTCCCCGCCTCCCTCCTCCTCCCTCATCCCTCCCGCGGCCGAGCCGCCCCCGCGGCGGCCGGTCGCGGCCTCGCCCTCACTCGCCCGAGCCACACCCTCCTGCAGCTCCTCTCCCGCCGCCGTCGGCGGGCTGCCGAGCGTGGCTCGGACAGCACCGGCGGCGGCGGATCTTCCTTACCCGTGCTTGGAGGGTGTCTCGCGGGGCGACGACCTCCGACGGCGGTGCACTTCGGTTCGGCGGTGGTCCGGCCTGGCCCGGGTGGCCATGGTGGCGGCGGAGCATCTGGTTGGCTGCAGGGGCCGTGGTAGCCTGAGCGTGGCAGGCTGGTCGCCGGTGCGCGGCCGGCAGCGCCCTCCCGGCCCAGATCTGGCCCTTAGGGCCCATCTGGGTCTGGGCGGGCCGCCTCAGGCGTGGTGGCGGCTCCTCGGGTGGATAGAAGAGCAGGGGCTGGTGCGGGGGACGACGGAGACGGTGGCGCGCCTGCTGCAGTGTGGCGGCGGGGACTTTGCGGGCCCATTTTGGGCTTGGCCGGGCCAGGAGGGCCTGGTGTGTCCCGGCTGCTGCATCCGGTCGGCTACCGCAGGTGGCGGTGGAGGTCGATCCCTCCCGCGTGATACCGTACTGCCATCCCTTGCCGGTGCCCCTTCTTCTCGGTCTTCCCGACCTCGCAACATGGTTCACGGTGAGACGGCGTTGATGATTGCAAGACCGTGGTGGCGTGTGCTGGTGGGTGGCGAGTTTGGTGGAACACTTTGGAGCGTCCGGGGTGTAGTTTCTTGGAGGTCGGGAGAAATCCTTGTCGCTCTCGACACCGACGCGGTGACGCCTACGGGTATCGCCGTCCTTCCTGAAGGGTGTCGGGTGTACCTCCTCCCAACCCCGCTGATGTACCGGGGGAAACCCTTGGACGGGTACCAGGGGTAACTCTAGTCCCGGTTCGGGCAGCAGCGTCGTCATCGTCGATCACCTTCTTGGAGGTGCTGCTTGGTACGCGGAGCGTCGGAGTGCTAGGAGCGTGGTGGAATTCTCAGGAGGGCGCAGGGTTGCGAGTCGTCTTCGTTTTCGTCGAACCGCCTTTGTCGGCGTTGTTTCTTTTCTTTTCTTTTTTTGTTTCTTTTGGGCTGGATTGTGCTGTTTGCCGAGCAGTGGTTGTATCGGTCAGTTGCTTTATTAATATAGCGGGGCGAAAGCCTGTTTCGTGGCTTATCCTGTATTTCTAACTAGCAACTTCTTTTTCTATTAATGTAGGTGCTGTGTGTTTCGTCCTCTCAGAATAGACAGCCCAGATTTCCCGCGACTCAAAAGCAGCAAGGAGCTAGTTCTGGATCGATCTGTCAGAAAAGGAAAAGATCTTCTAATAAGGTTACCCTAAGGTTTATTAAACAAAAATTACAAGCCAGTGGTTCTGCTGATAAGCTACCAGCCCAGTCTACCCAGGATGAGGAAGTATCAGGGAGAATTTCTGCATCATCGGCATCCACTGGTAAAAAATTCAAGTGGACGTATGAGTCTAACAGGTATAGTTTCATTCTGTATCCACGGTAGACCTTGCCATTGGAGCTAAACAATGTTTTCCATGATGCTGAGCCTGATTGGTTATTATTATCTGCAGAAAACTGCTGATGTTATACACTAGATTTTGTGCAGCACACGGACCCAAATGTTATTGGCACTCTATCTCTGGTCTTCCAGCTGCACCACATACATGTCGTAAAAGGATGGCATACTTAAAGAAAAACATAAATGTAAGAAAAGCTGTAACGAGAATATGTAGCCTTCTCAGAGAGGGAAGGAAATCGAAAGTGAGCGGATGCCATTCCCATATTTCCAATTCTAGCCATGGGAACTGTGATGATTCAGATTCTGAGATATTAAATTGGGATTATTTTGAAGATCCAGAAATAAAAAATGCACTTGATGAAGTCCTTAAATTCATTCGAGTAGAAAAGTTGAACCAGACCAGGGAAGTTGGGCATAATAATGCAAAGAGCAATAATGATAATAATGTCAGTGAGGAAATTCCAAGCGGGAACGAAGAGCTGGTAAGTAATTGTCTATTTAACCTTGACTGCCAACCTGTCTTATTTAATACCAGTGTTTTACCTTAAATTAATCAGGTTATGCAAGGTGCAACAAGTACAACCACTGCAATTCCAGAAACTGGATCACGTGAACGTGCAAAGTTGTCTAGACAGTCAAATGCATCCCATGCAAGTAAAAGTGTGGACGTACCATGTATATCTCATGAAAAGGTCATTAAGGTCAACAAAGATGAAATTACTAAAAGAGATGGATGCAAATCCTTAGCAGTTGCAAATGCGATAGAGCTTCTGAAGTTGGTTTTTCTCAGCACATCATCAGGATCAGAAGTACAAGCTTCTTTAACGGCAACTCTCCAGCTTTACTCAGAGAGTGAAATTTTCGATGCCTTTTCCTTTCTCAACGAGAAGAAGTTCACGGTTAGTATTTTCTAACTTATGCAGTTTTATCGAGTCTCTACTATTCTTCAGTATGCTGAACCCAGCTCAGCCCTTGGTTCATTGCATGTGAACCTAGACATTTTCTCTCATTTCTTGCTGTGAGAAAACTATAATGACAGTCGTACTTATAAATAGCATTTTCATAGGATTTAAAAATTTGCTAACCATGGTTTGCAATCACAAGAATTATACTTTGTCTGAAACATGGTCCTATAACAAAAAACCATTAGGAAAGTAACTTCATAACCAACATCTACAAATGATGATTGGTCTATTCAGCTTCTTCACTGTCATCAACACAAGGAATGATAAGGCTCCTTCAGTTCTGTAATGAGCTTTAGCAGGCAGACTGATTTAAGTGTAATTTGATTTAAGACATCAGTTATTTTGTGCTGTTGTTCATACTCTCTCCCAATTTGTACCGCTGTTCATACTTCTCCCCCTGCTTTGCAGGTTAGTGGAAATGGAACAAAGCCATACACCCTTTCACGGAAATTCTTCTTAGATGCTTCTCAGTCACCCTTCCCATTTGGTTCAGGAAAAAAGGCTTCTGAATTTTCTAAATGGCTTATAAGGCAGCAAAAGAACATTACAGACGATAGAATTTATTTGTATCCAGACGTAGAATGTGGGGAAATTGTTCATCTCTTTTCTCTGGTTTGGTCAGGAGAGTTGTCCATTTCACCTTCCTTGCCAAGCGAAGGAGTTGGTGACACTGATGGGCATAATAGCTCTAGTTCTTTGGTTGAAGATACCCGTGCACTGTACGATTTCATTCACAAACGCAAGGCTGACATGGTGGAACAGGAAAGCAGCGCGACTAAGAAACGCAAACCTTGTTATCGCCGCGAGAAAGGTTTCTCTGGTATCCAAGTTGCTCTGAATCAAGAGGAAATTCAAACAAGCCATCTCACGCAAGTGTTACATGATGAAGAGTGCCTTATTTTTAGTTCAGCCAGGGAAATGAGCAGAAATGATGTTGATGCGCAAGTTGAGAGCCAGAACACCTTACTGTATTTAAATAACTCCAGTTCATGTCGGCGTATGCTGTCTGAATCTCAGTTGGAGAACTCTTATAACGGATGGCCTTGGGATGCTATGAAAACATATGCTGATCAGTTACAGTCATCATCTTGTAATCAAACTGAATCATGCATATTGTCTTCTGATCTGTTCAGAAATGCATTTTGTATTATTCATCAAGGTGGTGAAGGAGGAGTTAGTCTGACAGAATTGTCACAGAAACTGCACCCATTAGGTACCTGCTGTCTCATGAATAAACATTTGCATAAGGTACGGTCTTTGTTTTTGGGGGGGTATAATTCATTTCTGTTTGATCTTATGCACTGCAGGCACACGGTTAATTGATGTGATTGTTCATACACTCAAGAGATTTCATCTGGCCATGGAGGTAAAGCTGTAAACTTGCGGATAGTAGACTAGTTGTCTACATATTTATTTACAGATTTATTAGTGTTTATCAAGGAGATACCTGAAATTCACGTCATTCTACTCCTAGGTGTGACTATTTCCCGTGTCTGTGTTTTGGTATAATCTTGTATTCTTGTTACGCATGTACACATTGTTTCTTCTATCTACAGAAATTTGTAGATGGTAACATAGTTAAGAAAATGTAGGTCTGCTGTTGGTTGTAGGACTCTGCTACAACTTATGGTCATGCCAGTGAAATAACTGAAAAACATGAAAAACAAAATGAGATTAGCTTTCAATTCAGATACTTCTCCTACTGATACTCTGATATTGGTTTGTTCTAAACTAATTGATGGCGGTATATAAATGGTACTCCATCTGTCCTATTTAATGTTCCGTCGCCCAATACGTCCTGTCAAAGTTTTGATGTTTTGACCCCTAATATGCATAAATATTTGGTTTGTCGAATGAAAATGGTTTCATATTTGACAAGCATGTCTATTGTAGACCTTGCTGATCTACGAGACAATAATAAAAAAATAGCAGAGGGAGCATATATCTGCTTAATGCATGTGAGAGAATGTAGCACCTTGTACATGCTAGGCACTTCGGATGTGGTAAGATGGACAAAAGCCAAGTGCAGATCACGTAGCGTTCTAAAATCCAGTGTTTTTACCTTTGCTTTTTAAGGATTTTAGTGGTTCTATGTACTCGGCTGATCTTCAGCAGCCAAATGGACTGTTCACACTTTGATGTGTTTTTTTTTTCCTTTTTGAGATGAAGCTTTGAGTTGTTGGAGCAATGCTTCACTTCGTAAATTAGAAGCTGTCCATGGCTTCTGTTATTTCATCGTTGTTTACTCATATGGGAGTCACCATGTGTGCTCAATTGCTTTGTAGGTCAACGCGTATGATGGTTTCTGGATCGTTGACTCATTACATAAGTCAAAGTATCATCTAAGCACACTTGCAGAATACAGCAACTGCAGCTGTTCACGAGATCCAGCTTCTCAATTAATGGAGACTGGAGGCGCCGAAAATGTACTGAAAGAGAAGCATGCCATCTCTAGTAAGCAGGGAAGTGTAAAAATGCTTGGTGATGGGCACACTGTCACAGTTCTTAGTGTTCAAAGCAAGTCGAGCTCATCTCATAAGCGCAGTCAAAATCCAGGAGATAAGGAAGCAATGTCTACTCCATCACAAGACAGCAGGGACAGTGATTGCCACCATGCTTGTGAAAGGCATATTTATCGCCCTATATTACCATGGATAAATGGTGACGGCAGCATGAATAGTACCATCTACGAAGGTTTAACTCGTCGTATTATTGGCTACGTCATGCAATACCCAGGAATAGTAGAGGTGTGTATCTATTTTGAATTATATCTGCTTTTTATGGGAATTTTTTGTAGCACAGTAAGTTATGAATTTCTTGGATTGACCCTAATTCATAATAATAAATAGTGTTTTGTCATGATTTTGACCAAGCATCATGTTATTAAGATCCACAGGACAACTTGTTTTACTTTTTCGCAATCCAATTAACGTGCAAAAAGCTCGTTTATAAAATGGTTTTTGCGAAAGAACACCTCTGCTTTATAAAAACCTAATCCTAATACACGAGACCCAAACTACTTTATTGTGCTTGTGTCCCTTGCTACTGTCGGAGAAAAAAAAATCCAGAGTTCATGTCGCTGCACCTGCAACCATCTTTAAAATGTGACACTTGGCACACTTACAAAAGTCACATATTTCTAAAATGTGACACTTGGCACACTTACAAAAGTCACATATTTCTTTTGTAGTTGTTATGTATTGAAGAATTGTCTTCTCGTTTGCTTTGCGGTTCACTTTATGTGTCAGCATTGATACTCTAGAATTTTTATTGTATGCTTTGCTTTTGTTGTGTCAGGACGATGCTATCCATCAGATGGAAGTACTGAATCCTCAGGTATGGTGCCCTAGTTTGTCTATGTGTGCCAGGATCATCAATAATTGAAAGATAGACGCTAATCTTTGCCTCATTACATTTCCTTCATAATTTTTGCAGACATGCAGGACCATATTGGAAAAGCTGACGCTTGATAGGCACCTCTATGTCCGTGTATCCGAAGAACCTGTGCATACGACTCCCACCATATTACAGAGTCTTTTCAGTCAGGCCAGCGGCACAGAACCATCCAAGCGTAGAAGGCATTACTTTGCCAACCCAGCGAGTACATTTATGTTATAGGAGAAATTTAGTTTTGGGTGCTGAGTTTTGAAAAATGTTCCTTGTCCATTTGTGTGAAATGTACTGTGAACGTTTTCTTCACAATCCGTAGGCTAGCTGCGTAGTGCATTTTCCATATGGTTATTATTTTTCTTAAGTTTTCTTAAGTCATGGCCCAACTGAGCTTGGTGGGTTGATACCTTCCAATATTCCGATAAGTCGGCAGATTTGTTTGACCGATAAGATAAATCGGCCGATATGCCGATAATCCGATAACCAGATGAGATCCCACGCTCTCGTAAACATTCGCGCACGTTTGATGGTTGCCCGGTAATTCCGGGTCAGCCTGTTGCTTTAAAGCCATGTGTCGCGGAAGACCAACACTCCACTTTCTCCCCTATTTCTCCATTTCATTGCCTCTTCGTCTCCGCCTGTTTATGCGCCTCCGCTCGAACAAGGTCACGCCGCCACTACGAGGGATGGCTCCAAACTCCAAAGGGATCTTGGTGCGGTCCACAACTACTGCCCCGGGAAGATAGGCCTTTGGATTTATCTCTGTCAGGGTTCTACCAAATAGGTATAGCCATGGCATGGACATATTCAGGCGAAACAGGGTGGCTACTGGCGATGATGCCACCTGGCTCATCGGGTGGCTCAATGAGCTGAAGACCAAGACAGAGGCCTAGCTGCTTTAGCCAAGGCTCAGAAGGCAGGAGACACGATACCTCTATAAACCCTAGGTATGGACATGTATATAAGTCTACGGGAAGCCTTTAGGGAAGACCGAGAATAGACCCCTTGTAACTCATGCATTTGTTATCATAGTTGATTATAGCAAGATGTAGGGTTCTTCCACCACTGGAGTACCTGAAACTAGGTAACTCTTGTACACAACCGTTCCCGGACTTCCACCATCTAAGGATGACTCCAACGGGGCGACGCAAACGGACGCACGTTTGGTCCGAGTTTGGTCCGTTTCCGCGCCAAAAGGACCCATGTCCGGCCACTGCCCCCAACGGGCCGACGCATTGAGTCCGCCCGGACAGGGTTTTCGATCATTTTGATCATTTTCGGGCATGGTGGCCATAGTTTCCGACGCCCCCAACATTGTAACAAAACTAGTACAAAAACACAATAAAAACATAATACCGGCCTCACACGGGCCATGTCTCCAGGTGTGCCCAAAATATTACAAGTTTCGGCCATCGGCCATGTTTTTCCGACCATGTTGGCCATAGTTCAAATCAAATAAGTAGAAGGCCTTCTTCCTAGGGGTGAAGGTCGAGATGTCCATGTCCATGATCCTGCCCTCCTCGGTGCGTAGGGCGAGTTCAAGGTCATTGGCCTTCGGCTCCAGCTCCCTGGCCTTCACGTCGCCCTCCTTGGCCCTAGCCTCGGCCTCCTTGCCCTGATCTCGACCTCCTGTGCCCTAGTCCGAGCGTTCTCCTCTTCTATGTCGAGCTTCTTCTTTTGCAATTCGAAGAAGAGCTTGGAAGACGTCTCTCTCGTGGCGTTCCTTTTCTCTCCTCTCTTCCTTCTTGTCACAGGTCTTATCCTTTTGGGATAGGAACCCGTTCAAAGTCTCTTGCAACGCAAGGGTCGTTGCATCGCGTTTCAACTCGGCCTTCGAGTTGTTCTTCCCCCTTGGTCTCCCTTCATTCTCCTTCTCCGTTGTGTCCTCTCCCTTGTCACCACCTACATGTCCCGCTTGTCCCGCTTTCTTGAGGGAGGCGTATAGGTCCTTCCACTTCTGCTGGTCCTTCAGTTCTCGGTAGCAATGGGTCAAGGTGAAGACCTTGTTGTATTGAGCCTTGAAGAGATCCAATGCTTGCAACAGTTGCTCCTTGATTCCATAGCCACTTTGCGGCCGGCCTTCAATGTTCTCAACGGAGCCACAAAACTTGCTCATCTCCGCTTGAATGTGGTTCCACCTCTTAGAGATAGATAGCTCGGTCCGCAGGGTTTGAATGTTTCGGGGCGGAAGGATTCGACCCTCAGTGTAGCGCTTGGTGAACCGGGCCCAATATGCCGACCCTCTTTGCTCGGCCCCGATGATTTGGTTGGTTCCAACCTTGATCCATGACTCGCAAATGAGCACGTCTTCCTCGCTGGTGAACGAGGCGCCTCTTTGGCTGATCTTCCTCTTCAGGGCCGCAGCGGCGGCATCGACCTCGTCGAAGACCGGCTCATTATCGATGTTGATCACATCGGGGCCGGTCGGAAGAGTCTCATCCCCGACATTGTAGTCGTCGCTGTCGTACTGGCCGTTGTCGCAGACCATGTCCTGGAGGACATCCTCCTGGTAGTAGGGGTCATCCTCCTCCTCGTAGTACCTGGGGTCACCCGGCGATGGCATGGGAACAATGCCGAACAGGTTACGTGTCGGGGCGACCACTGCCGGGGCAGCTGCACGCGCTTCCGCAGTCTGCGACGCGGGCGAGTGTGCGACCAAAGGTGTCGCCGGCGCGTTGAGATCGAGGGTAGGTACCTCGACCGACTGGCCGGAGGAAGGAGAAACCCGCGGCGGCGTTCCCGAGAGGAACCCGTACGCAGGGGATGGTGCGGTCGCGTGCGGTCTCGACCTTGGAGGTCGGGTTGTGCAAGCGTTGGAGCTGGCCGCCTCAGAGGAGACCCCGACCCCGACCGCCGCCGCAGTCGCTACCCCAACCGCCGCCGCGGACGGGGCAAGTCCAATGAGGAGGAGGGCAGCTGTCGCGGTCTTGGTGACGAGGTCAGAGTTGTCCTCGTCGCCCTTTGCCTCGGCGGCGGCCTTGGCGGCGGCGTCGAGCTTGTCTTGCTTCAGCCTCTTCCTCTGGGCGCCCCGCTTGAGGGTCTCGGCGGCCCTCTGCTATGCCATGAGCTTTTTCTTCACTTTCTTCAGCCGGGGCACAGGTCCGGCGGTGGCGTCGGCCAACTCTTGGGTCTCGGTGGAGGCGGCGGCGGCCATGGGTAGGTCTGGACTGTGGACTGGGGTTTTGGGGAGAGGAGTGTGAATTTTGCCTCCAAAAGCGGACCGAAGGAGGACACAAGACAGCTCCGCTCGCGTCCGGGGCCGACGCATCGGTGCCCCAAATTTGGGCCAGGAATGCGTCGCGGCGGATAGAAAAACGGACCGCGGTCCGTTTGCGTCGCCCCGTTGGGCCTTGTTTTTGGCCCTCGCGGACAGCGACGGACCGGCACGGACTCGATGCGTCGGCCCGTTGGAGTCATCCTAAAGGCCCTGGCAGCGATGAACACGGTGTGGATGACATATTCACCTATGAGATACCAGTCCGAGAGTCAGAATACTATCACCATGAGTTTGTTGGCTACGTCGGCTCCGTTTCAAACGAAGGGGGCGGCAACAACGAATCTATCCTCGAATCAATCAACAGCCACGACCTCCTGTTGAGCGCTGATTATTTAATGGCGGGGACAAGGCTAAGAGCATCTCCACCGGGGGCCTCTAAATCGGTGTCCGTCACCTCCCAATTGGGCCTCCTTTGGGGTGCCGGACATGTGTCCGCCAAACATTTGGAGGCCGCCCACAGCGGCACCCCCAAAGCAGGCACCCCAAACGTTTTTTTTGTAACTTTCATTCATTCAAACTTCGGCTCTACAATCATTCATTCAAACGAGATTTAACAAACTTACAATTTCGAATTTAAACGAGATTTAACAAACTAAACCTAGACTAGGCGGAGAGAAGGGGGCCTAAGCAGCTTCTCGCCAACCAATACACGCGCCGGTTGGGAGAGAGATGCCGCTTCATAGCCTGCCGGCGAGGAGAAAGATGCTGCCTTTGCCGGTTCATGGCCGGCCGAAAGAGAAGAAGATGCGAACCAAGCGCCGGAAGAAGATCCGGCATCGGGATTTCATCTTCTGTTCCCGTCGGCTACAGCCTTTAGAAACGTTCCCGCCGGCTCTCCCAGATCAAGGGCTCCGGCCTTGAGGAACGTCTCGTAGCCTCGGCTAAGCCGGCTGAGACTTTTGGTTTCGCCGGCGTGTGGCATTCGATTTACCGCCGTGACATGCGGCGGGGGCGTTTGATGGGAAGCCTCTTTCTTCGGTGACGGCGACGCTGCTGCCCAAGATGCAGCCGGTTGTAGAGGCAGATCGGGCAGCTCGGGGTCGTCGTCGTCGTCGCCGTCCTCGTCGTCACGCTCGTCGTCCGTTGCGGACAACTCCGGCGTTGGCTCTCGTCGACCGCTACGGCGCGCCTCTTACTCCTTGTCCACCACGGCGTGCCAGTAGGGCGTCGAGATGGAGTACTTGGGGTCGAGCTTTTGCTCGTACGGCATCTCCGTCCACTTGCGCTTGAGGAAGTCGACGCGCTCCTGCCCGCTGAGCCGCGGCGCCACCGGAATGTTGGCGACACTCCTCACCCACCCGTCCAGAAGGGTGGCGACGTCGGCCACCGACACCTGGTGGCGGCTGCACAGCCGTGCGGTCTCCATCGAGAGCACGTAGGGAGGCGCGTTGTCGGCCTCCTCGTGCCACATTCCTCGCTGGAACGCCTTGGCCATCTCTGCCTCCTCGTTGCGACGCCGGAGTTCCTCCAGCTGCTCGTGGCATCGCGGCTGCCCGCGATGGCGGCCTATGTTCTTAAGGGAGAGAGAGGGAGGAGCGATGGTGTGAGGAGAGGAGGGCTGCGCTACGTCGGGTTTTAAAGGCGGACGGAGGAGCGGGGTTGGGTGGCTTGCATTAACGCGGCCACCGCTTCGCCTGGCCGCGCATTGACGCCGACAAAGCGTCTGCAGGGCGCCGCCGCGGCCAGCCGCTGCGACTCCAGCACGCGTCGCTTCCGTCCGCGCCATGGGAAGCGGCGCAGCGTTATTGCGACGCGTCGCTTCGCTCTGCGCCCGCCAGGGGAACGGACGTGGCGTTATTGCGACGAGTGCTGACAGGCGTGCCGCCGTCTCGTCGCCTCGACATTAAACGCGGCGGAACGGCCTCCTGCACATCCAATTTAACACGGCCGCGACGCGGTGTGTGTATTACGAGCGGGCCATCGTTGTTAGAGCCATGCCCGCGGCAATGTCCGGCACCCCCAATCAGGCCTCCAGCCGGACACAAAATCGCTCGGGGCGAGCCTTTGGGGGGTGCCGCTGGTGGCGGTTTTCGGTGTCCGGACCCCCAATGGGCCTTTGGGGTTGTTTGGAGGTCCCCGGTGGAGATGCTCTGATCAATTCTGCATCCAAGCCTCTCGTTGATGTGATCCTCGGATGATGTTGTTTTCTACTACTTCCTCCGTTCTGAATTAATTGACTCAGATTTAGTAGTTTTGTACTAAATTTGAGTCAATTAATTCAGAACGGAGGGAGTACTTACATAGTTGTGATAGTTGTGATGAGGGGTGCTTAGGGTTCCATTAAAACTTGTACTAAATCTGAGTCAATTAATTCAAAACGGAGGGAGTACTTACATAGTTGTGATAGTTGTGATGAGGCGTGCTTAGGGTTCCATTAATTAGTTGATTTATGCCCAAGTGCGTGCCATCTATGTCCTGTGTCCTCAGCTTAGTTTCAAGTGATATCTACTTCTCGAATGCATGCCGAGTAGCTAGAGGATTTCTTTCAGTGTAAATAGCTATTCAAGCAAGAACGTTGTGCGATAACTCTGGAATATTTGGGAATTGGGATGCACCCATGACGCAACGGAAAATAATCAGGAACCAAGATACTAGTGCCACAGTAAGATTTGATTCTTTGGTTCATAAATGCCGGCTGTAGAGACTGGTCGCCGAATCCTTGACATCCGATCCATGCGGTTTGTACGAAGGGTGTGAAACTCAGACAGACGTTTTCTTTTGAGAGTCCAACTCCGATAATTTCGATCAACTCACATTGCATCCTATGATTTGCTCAAAAGAAATATAAATAAATTTTGCAGGCTGTGTTTTATCAGCAGGAAAATTCCAATTCCAAAGTAGAGGATGAAAACTGCACTTGCACGGAGCTTGCCACAGCAAGCGTCAGTGGTTAGAAAACACTGCACAGCCCAAAAGGGCTTCTTTGTATTAGCTAGGTGTGTAAGGATAACACTACCCGGACAAAACAACAGAGCACACTGATACAGACACCATCACATCACCACCGGCACTTCTAAACTAGATGTACACGCAAATTTACACGATATATGTCACCAGCATGTCAAGGACAAAGAATGCGGCTATGAATCTCTCTAGGGTGTGTTACTCTTCTCAGTCTTGCTGCGCTATGTAGTTGGGTAACTCACCCTGGCAAAGATACTCGTCGCAGTAGGACATCGATCCCCAACCTCTCCGTAGCCGGAAGATATCCTCTGTGAAGGTGGAGCCGATGTCCCTATGAAAACGTTCGACAACGCGCATATTGTCTTGTCGAGCATGGCTTCGACCTGCAAAGGGATTCACACGGTTTGCTGTATAAATATAACCACCACCCTCGAACATGAGAAGCAAACCAGAAAAATGACAGGAATTGATAGACATACCTGATTATCTCCACTCATGTGATTTCTGTACAACAAGGCATCCCATTTCTCAGAACTTTCATGCTCTGGTCTTCTCACAAGAGGTACTTGCCGGTCATTCAATACAACCAAGGACTGCAGAAGATTCGTCTCGCTCTCAGCAGCATCAGTTGACAGATATATCACGGGGGCATTTGCTTTCTCAATGATTCGCAGGATGCATTCTGCTGCCTGAGGGATGGGGAAGAAGCAGCTCTCTTTCTTCACATTACTGCACAAAGATTTAAAAAAAATCAATCAGTGCCACCCAGGAAAAGTTGCTTGCAAAATATAACAGCATCTGTGTGTGATGAACCGTAAGACGTGCACAAAGCATATTGGTCCACGTAAAATCTCATAAGATTTTCTATGCAATGATGTTTTCTAATCGATAATCTCCAAGGAACCTCAAGCATATGGTTATGCACATGACTGGCATAACTTAAAAACTGGACATGCAAAGAGTAACTCACAGGTATATGCCAGATTTCGTATCCAGCCAAGCTGTAGCCAAATGCTAACTTTATAAATGATTTATTTGAAATCACAGGGTAGGTGTTTATTTCCTACAGCTTGTCAACCTCAAATACAGCTGACAGTTGATACCACAAACTAAAAGCATCAAATGATGTATTACCATGATCTGAAAGCAGAAAACAACCACCTTGTCACAATCAATAACAAGTAACATAGTGGACATTATTGCCATCACGATTATTATTTTTATACATTATAAAAAATCTGTGGATATTCCAAAATGGAAAAGAAATGTCAAAACATAGTTGAACTAAGTCTGTCTCTACTGTGGCTTGTCTAGAATTGCTGAGAGACAGGAAATCTGAGTTAAAGACGACTGCTTATATCAGTTCACATATGAGATCGTGGAACTCACATCGTCTGCCAAATTGATAGAAACCAATTTATTACCAGGAACTGTTGAAAACAAGGAATTTCATCAAGGGATAGCTCGTCTCTATAAACTTTCTTCCAAAATAACCATACTAAAATATCAAATAATAAATTATTATCATGATTATTGTTTTAAATAAAATAAATTTCTTTAACTGCTATAGAAATTTCCTCTATCTGGCGCACTGAAAGGTGCTGACTGCTGGTAAATATCTAGTAAGACAAGTGAGATGTATTAGAGTCATAATGGGTTGACACACTAAACAATCCACAACATGAGGAACCAAGACCAAGAGCGGCAATCAACTCAGAATTGGTCACGAAGTAATCACGTTAAAACTTTTATCCGAGACGAGTTCATTAACAAATAAGGCTGAACTTTGGTCCACCCTCCGTAGGGTTTATGAAATATTAGTTTCAATTACTGAAGTTAAAATTACTGCTTTCATGAACAGATTTTAAGCAAAAAGATAAGTTTGATGATCTTCAATTCCAGCCTGAACATTTAAGTTTTATAAGAACCAAAATGTTGAGTCAGTAATTTAGGTCTCAGTATTACACACGACTCTAATATAAAGAAATGAAATAAAACGTCATGTAAATTATCGAAGAAGGACGCGCTTTCAGAGAGCCAATCTGATCGTACACACACGCCATCATTGATCATGCAACACCCTAGAGAATATAACTAAGTCCTCCTAGAAGAGAATCTATTACTGTATGATATATGAAGCTTATTCTATCTTACGGAGGATATGTTTGATTTGTAGTACTAAGCCGACACTTCAATAAAAGCCACATCAATACTATGCATACTATATTTGTAAGCCGACACTTCACTAAAAGCCCCATCAATACTATGCATACAATATTTGTAAGCCGACACTTCACTAAAAGCTGCATCAATACTATGCATACTAAATTTGATCAACTGTGTAATACTGTAGTAGTCAGACTTTGACCTGTATACAAAATTTAACTACCTCGATCTAAATGAAGAAGTATTCTTTATCAAAACAAATGTCTTGTTCTGTGCATGAGTTATTTAAGTAGACAAGTTGCATATCCCAAAATTGCACTGTCTAGCAACATTGCTCAAGCAATGACTAAAAAATGATAATGTATCTAAACAGTAAAAATCATCAACTGTAACAGAGATAGTAAAACCAACTAGTACTCTAGTAGAGCCTAGTAACAGGATGCAGCTCATGTTAGATCACCAAATTCGACAAACAACCTTAATAAGTAGTTGTGTGTTGCTAGAACATGTAATGTAGGTGACTGGTATCTTACCAGAACTTGAGAAAACCATGTCGCCGAAAATGCAGAGCAATGTAGTTTCCACCCAAGAAAGTCTGCACAAATCGCTGTGCAGTGAGCATGATGAGCTTGCTCGGTTGGATCAAAGTCTGGCACTTGTGAGCCAACGGACCCCCAGGCTGCATCAGCCACTCTTCCTCGGCATCAGCGAGAACATCTCGCCGATCGCAAGCACCTCAGCGTCCGTCGTGAACTTCGGTGTGATGTCCGCAACATACCTCTTCTTCGGCTCTTTCAGTTTCGCGTCCTCCGGCCAAGCAGCCTCGATCTTCCCCATCGAAACCCCCAGCCCCTTCAGCTTCTTAATATGATCCTCATCCAAGTAACACGGGGGCGACGCGACGTAACATATGAACTGATCAATGCTCACTCTCTTCCTCGTCTCCGCAAACTCCTCGTAGGTGATCACGACCTTCCTCCCAATACAATCATTAATGTTCTTGATATCAAGCACCCTGTCGTACTGATAATCTACCTTCTGGCTGGGAACCACCAAGGTCCGACCAAGCAGCGCCGCGAAGAACATGTGCTTCTCCAAGCAAATCAAGTGGTTGGACATCTGCCCAGAGAGACAGATGGCGAAGAGGTAGCGGTTCTTCTTGGGGTTCCACTCGATCGTCCGCCGGTTGTACGGCAAATCCTTCCTCCTACAGCCAGGACCCGGCAGATCGAGGTCGAAAGCGTCATCCTCCGTGGCATTGCGGACCCCGGAGTGGTGCGTGGAGAGCAGCGCCTCCTGGATCTCGCGGTTGATCTTGATCTGGCTGAGGAGCGCGGCCTGGAGATCGGAGAGCGGGATGGCAGGGGTGGAAGCGGAGGTGTTGGTGGGGGCGGCGGCGGCGGCGGCGGTGCGGTTGAAGAGGCTGAGGAGGCCGGAGCGCTGGGAGCGGAGGAGGTACAGGGCGTGGAGCTCGGCCTCGCGCATGCGGGCGGCGGCGGGGTCGGCGGCGGGCGAGGCGGAGGGGAGGCGGATGGAGGCGGGGAGGGAGGAGGCCCCGCCGAGGGAGAAGAAGAGGAGGACGAGGAGGACGGGGAGGGAGACGCAGATGAGGAGGTAGCGGCGGGACCAGAGGCGGCGGCCCAAGGAGGGGAGCGCTGCGGGGCGGAGGCCGGAGATGACGCCGAAGGGGGAGGGCGGCTTGGTGTGGTTCTGGGGCACGAGGGTCTCGAGGTCGTCGTCGTCTTCGGAGACGGAAGGCTCGCGGTCCATGGCGACGGAGGGGTGGGACGTGGGAGTGGCGACCGCCGGCCGGAGAGGAGGGTGGAGTGAGGCAGGAGGAAGATGGTTGTTGTGATGGAGGGTGGATGACGACGGTGACTGTCCAACGGTGGGATGCCTGTGTGTCGTCTACCGTCGGCCGTCGCCCACGAAAGTGACGGTGGTTGGCGACCTCAATTTTAGCTTGCGCCAACAAACTTTTTTTTTTTTTGAGGACAAAAAAAAAAAAAGACTAAATCTATCTTCTAGTACTAATTTTTTTCAAAGTAGGCAGGAGCTCTGCCGAATCAATTACAACGTACATGGGTTCCCTAGGGCAAAACGAGAAACAAGTCCAAGCCAAAAAGAGCAAAAGAGAACAAGCGCAAAGCGTGGAAAACCGAAAAAAGGCCCTGTCGAATCAATTATAGAATGACAAAACCAGTGTACAGGGGTTCCCTAGGGCAAAACCAGGAACAAGTCCCAGCCAAAAACGAAAAAAAAGGAAAAAAAAGAACACGTGTAAAGCGGAAAACCGTAAAAAGGCCCCTTCAAGGAGAGAGAGAGGGGGGGGGGGGGGGGCTAGCTTGGGAAGGGCGAACGCCTCCAATGTAATGGTAGCGATATCCGAGGCAAGAGTTGTCATCCCATAAAAACTTTTGCGATTTCGCTCCTTCCATACATTCCATATGATATAAATGGTGTTTCTGTTGAGCTCTTTGCGGCGATCTTTAGGCGCGTTGTTGGAGAGGTCATGCCACCACTCGATGATGAACAAAGTCGGGCTAGGGGGCGAGACAAGGGTGAAATCAAAGCTTGTGGCTTCCAACTTTTGTCCAAACGTCCCAAGCATAGGTCATAGGTGCATGGTTCCTAGTACATCCCAGGTGCGTAAAAAAGAAAATAACATGGCGTACATAGAAAGTGATGTGAAAACACCCATGTAGAAACATCTATCCGAGTAGAGATTTTTTGAACCGGAGTTTCAGTGCCCCTGCTACTTTGAATAATTCAAAAAAAATCAAAGTGTCAAAAAAATCTGAAAAAACTCATTACAGTGCAAAATACTTTATATTTCGACCTGCAAAAATGATAAATGTGCAGATCTTATTGTATGCATAGTTTCAAATATCTCATTTTATCATTTTTTGTGTAGACTAGAATATAAAGGATTTTGCATTGAGATTTTACACGCTTCTAGTATACACCACTGAGAACATGCACGATTTTCCAAGAAAAAACTTCTAAATATATATTCCAAAAAATTTAAAGTTACAGTAGCACTGGAGCTCAAGTGCAAAAACCACGTCCTGCTTCTATCCTGGGTATATCCTACTCCCTCCGATCCAGTATAAGTGTCATGAGTAGTTTAGAATGTTGTACGTACCTAGCTCTACTTCTTTTTTTTTCTTTTTTTTTTTGAAAAGCAACTTCCTGGATATATTAATAATCATGAGAATACAATAACCATCCAGAAGAAGCACAGCTGTTCCAAATTTTACAGAGAGGACCCTGACAAACAAAAAAATTACAACCAGACCCCCGGGACCAACTCTGCAGAGACGATTCCGCCGCCGCTCGCGCTGCCATCATCGCACCACCGGAGAAGGAGACGAAGGCAACCAAAGCCGCAGCTGTGTCGCCGGATCGAACCTTTAGAGGTACACACCTCGTTGTAGTCGCCGCATGAGCCACCCGTCGCACCCGACGGGAACTTGAGACAGAGCTGTCCGCATCGGCGGGGGCGACGCCCCGATTCGGCCCGACGGTCAGGCCGCAGACGCCGGCGAAGACCGACCTGCAAGCCCGCAAGCAACCAGCAAGGAACAGCAAGACAAAAGGCAGAACCAGCAGCACCTTCATCTCCCTTCTGCTTCCACCACGAAAGCAAGAACTGGACACAAAAGCCCGCAAGATCTGCTTCAAGGACGAGCTTATTGAAGGAGACGCCGGCGCCGCTCCGCCGAGCCACCTGCAACACCTCGCCGCCATGGCCAACCAGAGTACCACCGCAAATCGCCGGACGCTGCTCGCCCGCGTCCACGACACGCTCCAAACCGGCATAACGCCATACGCCACTTGGGCAAAACCTATAGCTAAACCTACAGCTACTATGTACAAAGATAGCCAACCTCCTAATCCATCCTCTGACCGGCCGGCAGCGCCGCCGGAAAGAAGCAAGGACAGGGGCGGCGGTGGATCTGAGTGGCTGACTCTCAAAGCAGAAGGAGGAGGAGAAAACGAAGTTGGCTTCCGTCCTCCTGCAACACATTTATAGGATCGGATGGACTGTTGGAGTAGGTTCTTACATCCCAGTCCCAGTGCATCGGGAAAAAACGATACACGTTTACAGGGTGAGGGCTTGTCCGGTCCACGGTTCGTCGGTGAAAACATGTACACCCGCAGGCAGCTTGGATGCATGGCGCTGCCATCGTGCTCTTCCTCCCCATGGCTGGCCATGTAGTCTCCAGAAATCATGAACTAAACCATATCTTGGAAATCATGCAGTAAACTACATACATGTTTATAAAGTTTCTGAACAAAATAAAAACTACATCCATGAAAAATACATCTGACTTAACTGAAAGTACATCTGACTTAATTGGAAAGTACATCTAGCTTAACCCACACTACATCAGTGTTTATAAACTAAGCTACGTGTTGCTAGCGCTAGTACTACATACTTGACTAAAGATTTAGTAACACTAAACTGGTTGAATTTCATACATGTTACTATGTTAGAGACATACAACATCAGTGTTTATAAATCTGGCAACATGATGTTTCGTGTTTAGAACTAAACTACATCCCGCGGATATCATGCAGTAAACTACACACATGTTTATTAAGTTTTTGAACAAAATAAAAACTACATCCATGTTAGCACTAAAACTAAATATGTTAAAAATACAGTTGCGCTGACGTCAAAAACTACATCCATCACTTGCAAAAAAAAGCATCCAGCGAAAATACAGATGTATCAATGTAACCCCCTCTGACATGTTACATCCAAAAGGAAAAAACCATGCTGAAACCCTTTTCCTGGCATCCCAGGAAAAGTAGGCATACCAGCAAGATGTACTTGTGAGGTAATAACAAAAAAGAATTGTTCTGAGATGTACTTTTGCCCGACACAAAAAGGGAAACAAAACACAGCCGAGGATTGTTAAATCACATGGATGAGTCTAATGTAGTTTCCGCGAACCTACATTATCGAATTGCATTACAATTTCTTAAGAAACTACATCTAGTGTACAATCGTTTTGCATATTAAACTACATCCACCAAGCCAGAACTGGTCTCAAGCTAACCAAGAGTCAGTCGGTTAACCAACGTTACATTAACTCAATCTGGCATTCACTACATTAACTGGCACTACTATACAAAATTTGGTGTTCAGACTAGTACTACTATACCAGCTACTACCATTTCTCAACAGGTGCAATGTTTTCTTGGATTTGCAACCGTCCATCTCTTCGCTGGAAGGATGATGATGCTACAGGTGTTAGATCGGGAGCTTCTAAGTCAACAACACATCTGGCTATCACAGCAGTGACGGCCTACCTTGCATCGGTACTATTCGTCGTCGGATAGGCACACAACTTCTGTGCTGGCCGTCCCTGCACCTGCTGGGCTGCCACTGATGCTACCCAGGCCAAACCTAGCAGGCATATACGGACCCAGCGACGCCGACTCGGAGCCGGACTCGTTGTGATTGACGCCGGCTATTTGAGCACCAGCATGCTGTTGGCTTCCTGTCGCTGCGTTCGGCAGACCTGAGGTGGTGCTGCCCAACACCATGCTCGGATATGATGACTGTTCGTGGTCCGGCATGAAGATGGGGTTTGAATTAGACGACCGCAGATAGTTGACAATGGACCCTGCTAGGTGTCGACCGGATGGCGGCAGCGATGGCGTTCGGCAGGCGGGCATGAGCTTGATGCTGATGGCAACATTGTTTGGTGAGCTGAACTTGGATCAATGGAGTTCAGTACGGCGACTCCTGGTGGGACTGTCGATGTGTAGCTTCCCGTGATAACAGGGGCACACTGTTCCAACGATGTAACTGCTGTACTAGCAGGAAGCTGCTGCTGGTCTGTGCGAATGGCATATGGTGGTGGCATCGTGAGCTGCTGGACAGGAGGAGGGGATGCGCACAGTTGAGCTTCAGCAGATCCGTAGCTTGCATGTGGCAGATGCGGCGGAGGAATAGGTGGTACTGTTCCATGGAGATTGCTGGGTAAGGATGACTGTGGTTGGACAGCACATGATAGTGCTCCACCGGATCCATAGCTGCCGTCTGGCACAGGCACTGGAACAGAAGGTGATGATGTTGTTCTATAGAGATTGCCAGGTAGGATTGTCTGCGGTTGGGATGATGATGATTGTTGAGACAGAAACGAAGGTCGCACATGAGATCCTGGTGGATTATACACTTGTGGTCTGATGGCTGATGACGAGATAACTGGGGCTGCTGCGGTTTGAGCCGCTGAAGAAGACTCACAAGGCTGCTGCATTACAGGGCTCGTCGATCTCCCTGCATTGCACAAGGAAACAACAAACTGTTACTTCCATGATCTATGAATTAAGGAGCATCTGGCTATGCAACAGATCCTAGATCTAAATTTCTCTTTGGTTTTGAAGATCAATGTAACGCAGCAGCCTAGCATGACATTACTGGGAAAGAAGCCAGAAACAGCAGGAGAATGACACTGCTAACATAATACAACATAATATGTTCAGCATACAAAAGGACTGAATATACACAACACACTGGTAGTTGAATCATGTAAGAACAACATTCTCCACCTTAGAGCATCTCCACCGGTGTTCCCAATAGCCCTCCCAATAGAGCTACTGGGAGCGGCAGGCAAAAAAAAACCCTACCGGCGGTCCCAATAAAACAATAAATGCCGGACAACCCCGGGAGAGCGTCGAGCAACCCCAACAAACTCCCTACACTTCGGGTGGCAACCGGGAGTGCTGGCAACTGCCGGCAACACCATCCACGTAGGCAACAGACCAGCAGGCCCACCGTCAGCCACTCAAAATCCCCACCTACCCCTCTCCTCATCCTCTCTCTTTCTTCCCCCAACGCGGCAGCTCCCTTTTCCAGTTCAACGGCAGCCGTCCCCGACGAGCCTACGTGTACGCTGCTGCTACCACTCCTCCGTTCGTGGTGTATCTCCGCCGCCGAGGCCCAGAAAAAAGAGAAAAAAATTCGGTTCTCTACAAGCAGCAGCGGATAAAGGCCGAGCTCGGCAAGGTGGACGATAAGACACCAGCAATGGATGGAAGACGACCTCGGCAAGGCGGCGCTGCACTCCCAACCGCGCACGTCGGATGTGGCGCTCGTCCAGAGGCTTGCCGGCGCAGGTGCCGAGGCGGGTCAGGGAGGAGCTCGTTGAGGCGGCTGGGGCGGGCCATGCAAGGAGAAGGGCGTGCTCGCCTGGGGTACAGATGCGGCGCGGGGCCATGGGCGTCGTTGTCAGGGCCGTTGGGTCGTCGTCGTCAAGGACAAGTGTGTGCGGCATGAGGTCGCGGCGGCCTCCTCGTCGGCGCGAGCTGAACTCGTGTGTGCGACCTCCTCGTGGCCAAGGACCAGGGCTTGTGGCGTGAGGTCGCGCAGCCCGGAGGCCACCTCGTCCACTGTCGTCGGCGCGGACTGCGGTGGCGTCACGCACGTCCCGGAGAACGAGCTGGAGCTCAACATGGGCTGCTGCAGTGCTGCTCTCCCTGCCCACAACTGTTTGTTGTATGGCAGAAAGACGAAAAAGAATAAAATAGCCCCTTTCTGTTTGTTTTATTCTCAGCTGGCGTATCTAGCTGGGAATAAAATAGCCACTTGTCCAGCATGTGTTGTTGGCGCTCCCAATATGTGTCCGGCAAATTTATCCTGGACACCCTATTCGGAGCACCGGTGGAGATGCTCTTATAAGTCCATCAATACAAAACAATTGTGGAATTGCTCGCAACGAACAAAGCTAAATGATGAAAGACTAGCTATGACCAGAACATTATATTCAAAAACAACGAGATACGCTAGCAAAGTTTAGTTGGACACCTTGAGCTGCAGGCGATGGTGTGAACTCCCCTCGAAAATTCTTAGCTAGTGCTTTGTTTACAAAAACTTTCTTGTAGATATCAGCAAGCTCACGCTGGGTCTGAAGATAAGTGGAATCTTCCTTTTGAAGTAATGAGCCATACTTCTTGTTGACTTTCTCTATTTCTTGGTTGTGCTCTATTAGAAGTAGTGATTTCTGTTGAAAAAAATAGGTGCAGCCAAGGAAGAAATGAAAAAACTGACTACTAACACAGACAATTCACCATAAAACAGGTAACAGACAGAAGAGAAAGGCAAACCTTATGTTCATGGTCTTTTCTAAGCACATTGCCGCACTGCATTAACCTGTCCAACTCATTTTTCAGCGGCTCATCACTAAGTATTGGATTATTAAACACTAACATTGTGACTGGAGGGTGTTCGGTGGGCTGCTCAGGACCAGGTACTATATTTTGCTGAAAACCAATTTGTCTCCTTTCTTCAATGTGTGTTCTTTCAAGTGGAACATGCTGAAATGTGGTTGATGATTGCAGTTCAGGTTGCAAATCCTGGGCTGCCGTGGAGCCTAACATAACTGCTCCTTCTGCTTCTGCAGGTTGATCCTGCATTGAGGCCGATGGCTGTACTTCAGATTGCAGATGATGAGCTATCAGTGATCCCGAAGTTTGTGTTGATTCTGCTCTCGCATGTGGATCCAGTGAAGGTTCTACACTATGATTTTGTAGCACAGGCATGCCAACCAGATAGCTTCTTTCGAAAGGAGCACTCCGTGTTGATGTTGATGGTTGTGTTTCAGGCTGCAAACTCCGGGCAGCTATGTCACCCAAGATACATGCTTGTCCTTCTGCAGGTTGATCCTGCATTGTGGCTGATGTTTGCACTTCACCTTGCGAAAGCTGCAAATGGCAAGCGGCCTTTGTGCCCAGAATATCTGCTGATTCGGATTCTGCAGGTGAATGTCGTGAAGTTCCTAAGCTTAGCTCGGCAGGAAGATTTGTACTTTGCTCCGTAGGCACAGAGGCTGATGGTAGTATTTCGGACTGGAGATCATGAGTTGTCACCGTGCCTGCTGATTCTACTCCTGCATGTGGATCGAGTGAAGGTTCTACCCTTTGATGGATAGTCGGACTTTGTAGCACAGACATGCCAGAGACATAAGTTCGTTCAAATGGAACAACCTGCGTTGAGGTCGATGATTGCATTTCCTGAGCGGCTATGGCAACCAAGATACCTGCTCGCTCTGCCTCTGCAGGTTCGTACCCCATCTCAGCTTCATCCTCTACCTCAGGTTCATCCTCTGCCTCTGATGGTTCATCCTGCACTGAGGTTGATGGTTGCACTTTGGGCTGCAAATCGCAGGCTGGCTCTGTGCCTAGAATACCTGGCTGTTCTGCTTCTGCTGGTCGATGTTGTGAAGTTCCTAATGTTTGTTGGGCAGGTAGACTTGTACTTTGTTCAGCAGGCACTATGCCTGCTGATTCTGCACCTGCGTGTGGATCCAGTGAAAGTCCTACACAATGAAGGACCTCTGGACTTTGTAGCACAGGAATGCCAGACACATAAGCTTTTTCAAATGGAACATCCTGCGCTGAGGTTGATGATAGCATCTCAAGCTGCAAATCCTGAGCTGCGATGGAATCCAACATACCTGCCGGTCTGCCTCTGTAGGCTGATCCTGCATTGAGATTGATGGTTGCTCTCCGGGCTGCAAATCCCAAGCTGCCTTTGTGCTCTTTGTACCTGACGGTTCTGCTGCAGCTGGTGGACACAACGAAATCGCCGGATTTTGTTGGGCAGGTGGACTTGTGCTCTGTTTCGCAGCCATACTTGGTTTGCAAATCTGGGATTCATCTTCCATAGACACCTCTAAGGTAACTGGGCTACGTGCAGGGTAAGTTGGAGATTCTGGAAACACAAGATCCGCAGCTACATTGCCATCATCATTTTCCTGGACTTGCATTCGGACATCACCTAAATGGTGAGAAGTTGTTGCACCTCCCTCGGACATTCCAGTTACTTTATGTGGTTGACAACACTCTTGGCTCCTGTCATTAGGGTGCGTCTTTTGAGGTGAAGCATCCAAACATAAAACTGATCGTTGCATTTCGAGCTGCATAACCTGAACTGCATGTGTGCCCGACAAACCTGTATGTTCTCCTTCGGCAGGTGGACACCGTGAAGGTGCTACATTTTGTTGAGCCGACAGATCTGTGCTTTTCTGGGGAGACATGCATGATAGATCAGCTTGAGTTCCAACCAAGGCTACGAGGCTTTGTAAGGAAGCCAATTTGGTGACTCCATTTGGACTCTATCTGTGTATAGAGTGTCATCATTGTGTGCACTAGCCCCCAGCAACATAATTGACTTAGCAGTATTGTATATCTCCATATGTTCAGTGTTTCTACACTCACTGGTTGAGGATTCCTGATAAAAAAACTTAAGGTATTTTTTATCAGTATCTGGCATCACGAAAGCATATATAGTGATACATGAACACATAAAGAAGTCAAGAAAAAAAGTACGAGGAAACACAAAAGTATGACACACTCGTGATTCATGAACAATGGAAAACGGACAACTATGTGCCAAGTTCTGAAATCTACTAAATATATTTAGCTATGTCAAGTCGCACAACTTTGAAGTGTTCTCCACCAAACGACAGTGCTGATTGCTCAGAAGAATATTCTTGTGAAGGTAACATATATAACTCTCAATACGTAGAGCACACCAGGCAATACAGGCGAGAAAAATGATTGTAGAATGTAGACTACATACACATCAGTACACAGTCTAGACGAGCCAAATATATGGTGTGTACAATCATTTCTGTAGTCAAATGTCATGTCACATATTGTAGATTCGGAGATAAACAAAACGAGCTATCTTGCTTGACATAGATAGGTAAGTAAAGCTGAACAATCATGTGGTATACATGATTAGCAAAAAAAACAAAGCTGAACAGCAAAGGGAGGTACAGGATAGATAAGTAAAGCTCCATCATCCTGTCTGGACACCATAAGTTGCTGCCTTGTGCACCACAGTAGCCCCACTTTAGTGGTGTGTCATAACTGTTGATGACACATACAGCCCAATGGTGCAAAATATAGCAGCTCCAGGTTAACTCCTAGTCAGGATTAACGCACATAGTGCTCATGTACAGTAAGTCGAGAACAAAGAAGCTTATGCACGCTTATTGGCATATGACAAGCATAATGCATTTTGAAAATGAGCAACATAATACCTGACCGGTGGAACCATCATTTGCAGGAATAGTACTTGATGAACAGCCAGCTCTTTGTACACCAATGCCATCAGAACTACAGAGGATGTTGTGTTGAAAATCAACAGCTTCTGATGCTAGTCCTCCACCAGAGCCCATAGAAGTCTCAACTGGCTCATTTTCAGCAACACAATACTCATCACTATGTCCCTTAAAATGGATGAATTCTTCCATCACAAATTTTGAGTCAGGCAGAGCACTATCCCGATCAAAATCAAGATCTAATTCGCCTGATTTTGCTACCTGGTGGAGCTTTTCCTTCAGTATACGCTCTGAAGACCATGTATCAAACTGCAGTAGCTCAAGCTTGTCATGCTGGAGCTTCATGTGCTCCAAAAAAGCAAACGTAAGCATAGTGAACCACTGAGCAGTCAGCTTTATTTTTTCACTCCTGGTCATTTCATCAATGTGACTTCTACGAATATGTTCCAGAACTATACTGCAAACTTCTTTCAGTCTGATGACATTGTTCTGTCTGTGTGTCACTAAACCTGATATCTCAAGCTGTTGTTTGCAAAGAATATTCTTTTCTCTCAAGTAGAAAACATTGTCAACTAAATCTATACTTTTCTCCACGATCATATTAGGAGGCTCATCATTTGGCACGTGCCATTCTTTGCGAGTTTCTTGGACAGGTTCCTGCTCCTCTGAGGTCATCTGCTCAGCAACAGATGAGACCTCTTGAGGTGCACCATTTGTGAAATTACCATGAAGATCCATTTCCTTGTTCTGGAATATGTGGTCATTTACAGAGTTAGTACAGGTCTCTTGCCATGAAAGGTGGGTGACCTCTACTGGCACTGGTTGACAGTTGATGTTTGTTTCACCTGCTCTATTTGGTACTTTTTCCTTTAGGGCCCTCAATTTGTTATAGATCAAACCCGC
The DNA here is from genome assembly GCA_947311845.1 of Poa pratensis. Taxonomy (NCBI): domain Eukaryota; kingdom Viridiplantae; phylum Streptophyta; class Magnoliopsida; order Poales; family Poaceae; genus Poa; species Poa pratensis. Next base: position 115,974,094 of record CAMZMU010000107.1, on the reverse strand, counting down.
AAGGGCTTCATTATACTCACAATTGAATCCTTTTTCAGCAATGGCAAGCGACTCTCTGCGATCTACCTTATAATTTAGAAGAGAAGCAGCATGCCAGCACTGAAAAAAAATAACATTAGCATATAAACATGAAAAGAAAAAAAACATAACAAATTGTATGGGTGCCTTTCTTACCAAGGCTATGTTGAAGGCGTGCAATATGCCCACTGGCTCGGGAAGAACTAGATGATTGTTCAAAGAATATTCAAAGATCTGTTTGGCCATAATTCTTACATTATCCTGCATTTGTAATTCATACAAAATGCATGCTAGATCAGGTAAGCACAAAGAATCAGTGCAAGAACAAAGCAATAAGAAAATAAGAACAATGCGAAAAAAGTGGAACTCATGCAATAAAAATGAAAACAAAGAGGTAAGTGGAAGAACTAAGAATATACATACCGGTAGTTGTAACACCTTAAGTAGTTTTGATAGCTCTTGCTTAAGTTGAACATGAAGATTCTTGGGTGTGGTCATCAGTTTTTTCATCCCTTCAGAACAAAATCATATCAGAACAATGTTATATGCATATCTGCAGCGGAATGTATTCTTGCCACAGTAGGGATACCTTCTTTTTGTTTTGTGTCATCAAGTTGTTGAAAAGGGGGGCCCAACGCAGTACAATTTTTAGGTAACATATCATCATGATTGTTGTCAGATGAATGTTTTGAAGATGAAATTGTGATTTTGTCAACCTTTCTACGCTTCCTTCCGGCTTCTTCAGATTCTTTGGCGGGAACTTTGGCTGGTTCATCTATGTTCTGCAACATTCTATGACTTGATTGTGCTGGCTTAGATATATTGTCCCAGCAAGGGGATTTCCCATCCAGTAAATTTAACCAAAAAATAGATGGATCTCCATCCAGTGCAGGCATTGCCACACTTTCGCCTATTAGAGTTATGTTTCTTGAATAAAATTCCCCGCTCATATTAGCTTTTGATATGGACGTGCAATTGATGTCAGTGCTGTCTTCTACATTCGTGGCTAATTTTTTTAAGAACTCCAAAATCACTTTATCCATAAAGTCTGTATCGCTTTCAAAGCTTTTACTTGCATGGTTATCATGCTGAAGCTCATCGAGTCTGGTGAAAAGAAATGATGCACCCCAACTGATCAAAGAATGGACTGAACTATGTGCCATATCCTTGTAATTATCAATAAGCACGCCATGTTTTGCAAGGACAAGCTGCTTCTCCTCCATTGTGAAAGGAGTGTATAAACGAAAAATGGCCGGATACTTAAACTGGGACTCCATTTTGATTCTTTGAAGAGCCTTCAGATCATTTAGTGGGTTACAGTCACTATTGTATATGATAATGGCATCGACGGATGACAGCTTAATACTTGGGAGGCATGCACGACTTTCAATCAGAAAGAAAAACCTCCCCTTTGTATTGTCATTGAACAGATTTACTGCTGCATCTTTCTCTGCCAATGGTGCACCACTTTCAACACGCTCATATGACTCAGGGCCAAATCTTTCATAAAGAACACCTTCCAATATATCACCCATTGAGTTTCCACCTGCTAGACCAGACTGCCATAGCACCCAAAAAATGCTGAATTAGTAAACTGAGAAAACATTAAGGAAAGTTGTCAAAGGGACAAATCCCATAGAAGAGTATGAAGGAAATACTTCAAAAAGGAATGGCAGCATGTAAATATCTGCAGGTCATGTTGCCATTCATGATTGTGAAATGGGGCTTATGTGTCAGACTGATGAAATTGTCATTCATGATCTCTTTGCATTGTTAACTAATTGTTATAAATACTGCAGGTCACTATGTTCATTCATGTAAATATCTGCTGAAATAAATAGCACATTGGAATTTTATGCAGCACCATGATATTGAAACCGAGGCAAGATGCAAAGACCATAGTATTATGGACTATCTACGATTATTCAAAGTCCGGATGCTAATTATATCTATCCAGCTTCTAAGAAATTTATAGGCAGCAGTGTTCTCATAACAGACATCATACGCATAAAAAAGGAACATGTGTCCCTCATGTTATCATATAATCACCGGTTAGGCCCTATAGCTGGACCAGTTGGGGCCACACAATCACTACTAGGTGAAGGACTGAACGAATATAGGCAGCAGCATTCTCAAAACAGAATATGGCACAAAAAGGAACAGGTGCCCCTTACATTTTACCGTCTAATCACCAATTAGGCCCCATAACTGACCAGTTGAGGCCACCTAATCACTACTAGGTGTATGACGGAACGAATACTGTATAACAACACTTAAACCGTTAAACCCTTGATTGGTTGATTATTGATTACCATCGGTGTTAGTATTTACCATCGGTGTTAGTATAACTTGGAACAACAACAGAGAGCTAAGATTTTAGTACATTGTGCCACAGATATGTAATAAGTAAAGAGGGTAAATTTACTGTCGGGGCCTACCCTGCAGTTTTCAGCTCAAAAAAGAAGTAAAGAGGGTAATGCCATGAGTATCTCACTTGAAAAAGAATAATGACTCTTAGCCTCCTCTTCCTTATCTCTTTAAGCATTTTTTGAAGAAGCAGTAGCTTGCCACATGCTTGCATTCTGGTATCTATAGTATCAGTACGATCGTTATTGTTGGCAGACGAATTTGACAGGAATTCATCAACAAGGTAAGGGTGATCACAGCACTAGAACATAAGAACAAGAATAGATCAGAGTCGATAACAGTGTCAGTAACATCGCAGAAGAAGAAAAGAAGTACATTACTGCGGATTGCACATAGACTGATTCCTTGTTATCATGAAAGCTGTATATTTGTTTGCAACACACACCTTCGAGAGAGACATAATAATGTTGCAAAGAGAGCTGTCACTTTTCATCTTTGACTGGAGGACAGATGAATTTGAAAGCAGTATGGAACAATATATCTGTAGCTGCAGTTGTGAAATGTAAGCAGGAACCCAGTGCTCCAATATTTTTAAAGAATCTGCTCGGCGCTCATATGCGATATAACGTTTCAAGCTCACTTCCGAAATAACAAGGGCTTCAGCAGTATCAACGCAATGGCCATCTTCTTGCTCTCCAGAACTAAGGAAACCTAAAAGTTTCACGTACTCAGGAAGATTATCCTGCAAAATAACAAGATTCAGCATGGCTTATTTGTGGTGCAGAAGCAATTTTACAGGCCAGAGCTATTGATAGGCACCTCAATTGGGGAGCTCACAAGCAACATCCTAAAATCAGTGGAAAGTTGCTTCAGTTGCTCGAGATATTGTAGGGTTGATTTTTGATAATAATCGACTATGACTGCCTCCCAACCAATGCGTGATATAGGTTCGATATCCTGTGCTACGGTAGAGAGATTCCAATTAAATGAAAAACATAAGCTTAACAGAGCCAGGGGTGTAGTAACTAGTAACAATGACACCAATATGACCAAGGCGGCTCTGTCCAATTTTTTTCACGAAAACGCGAACGACTTTTGCATTTCATTCCATTGAAAAGATAGAGTTGTGATTACAACCTCCGAAGAGGGACAGGCTCGGTCCAATTTATGTGCTCTTGATTGGTAAGCATCATTTACTTGCTAGCGAGGAGATACTTAGCAGTTTGCACTTACCTCTAAGATAGCATCAGCATGGGATAAGAGAACCTGCAACATAATACAGCTTCCGCTCTCATAGAATTCCAAATCCTGAATTAATTTGAGATTGTCTTTCCCTCCGTCATACACAACAACATTGATAAATGGTGCCAAGTTATTGAACTGAGCCTCCCACAAGGATAGAGAAGCAGGAGTTGTGACAATTAGGATGGGTTGGCTAACATCAGGTAATATAGACATTGTGAATAAGATGGTCTTTGCTACAAATTCCTGCATGATAGTTAAACATGGAGTGTCCTTTTATTTACTCAGAAAGGAGTTCAAAATTAACCAAGTACAACTGCAAAAGATGTACTTAAAACATTACAACGTTACATCCATGTAGGAAGCACTAGAATATATAAGTATAACTACTACAAACAAGTATATGGATGGAATACTACCATAGAGGGATAAAATCTTGTTTCTTGATCTTTTTAAAGACTAATACATCTAAGCTAATAGCATAATTCCTACCTTATCATCAACAAGAACAGCGCCACAAGATTTGTACCAGAACTCTCGGAGGTGATTGGTAGAACACAAGTGATCATTGTCAAAATCAGGATGGCACCCATCTGGTAAACTCTGAAGTTTCTGAAATGAGCTTTGTTTAACCTGTAAGACAAGTAATAGTTACACCGAAGAAGAAAATTAGTAGCTTCATGAACATGTATATGTTTTAAGCACACAGGTATATGACTATTACGTGCCAAAGAGAACCGAGATAATATAATATCAATGTTATGATAGTTCAATACAGATAGGCGAAAAATAAGTGTGGAAAGAAAATATAGTGCAGTTAATGTGGACTTAAAAGTTTTTATGGAATTAGCAGACCAGTTAACCCAGCTTTCAGTTTTCAATTTTTCGTGGCTAGTTTATCGATCGTCTTAAACAGCGTCAATCTGAATGGCATACATAATTTACAAAATGACGTTACGTTTTCATTATTTTCAAACTGGACAGGCTATATTTCCTATCAGACTCGTATCTACATGAATTACAAATAATATTAGGGTTACAAGATAAAGCATTAAAATTACTTTTCCTGCCACACCTTTTCTTTTGATGGGATAGATGATTGTTTTGCAGCTTCATGGCGGTTCTCATAGTTCTTTTTAAGTTCGTCAGCCTCGGAGGTACATAAACAGGGTAAAGTCTCTAATTCCCATGTTGCGTGATCATAGCCAAGACCCCTCCATTTCACTAACCATTCAAGATTACAACATGAATATTCAACACCAGATGAGGAAAAGAAATCATCAGCTAATTTTGGGGGCATAAGTAGCCTCTTCCTCAACAGGCGGTGTGGCTTACTCCATTCCGCCTTCCAAATTGCCTGGAGAATCGTTAAAAGAAAAACATCAACACGGTTCTTTTGCAAAGCCTGACCATCTCACATATGCATAATAAAATAAAGTTCACCGCAAAAGCAATCACCTTTTCAGTATGATTCCTCTTTTTAAACAAGGAAAGAAGATCAGCACCGCCAGGCATGACATTGATATCACCTTCTGGAACCCAACAATTATGGACATGCGCCAGATTCTTATACTTAACAAAATACTGCTTGCTATTTTGCATTCCTACAACCATAGAACAGATAAATAGAGGTAATAAATTTGGAAATGTAGATTTTTTTCGCACGCCAGAAGAAAAGTTATACTTACCCTCAGCCTCCCTGACATCCCACACAGACTCTATTCCATCAACAATAGAATGTAAACCAAACTGGAACCTCTTTTTCGTACAGCTGGTACAGAACCAAATTCCAGGAGACAAATATTCCAGGGAAGGATCCAGACAAGAGATATGGTATCTATTTTGGCAAGCTTTTCCATCACAAAACCTATTATTAATTGAATACATACATCAGATCATGGATTGAATGTGCATGATGGACCAAAGTGTACACAGAACATAAATAATATACACAGATCAGATGACAAGTTTTAATAGTGTGGTCTCTTACCATGCTAGAGAGTATAAAAGAACAGGGGATTCACACGTGCACCTATAAATTGGTATTCATAGATGATAAAACAGGTTATCTGATTCTGAGACATTTTAGAAAACCCACTCTTAAACTAAGTAAGCTTTCTTGTAAGTTCTAGTAACCTAGTGTTAGGCTGAGATTGTACCACAGGGTTTGATTATCGATACAACCATTAATATGGGTGACGAATTATGCTAGCTCACCAAATACATAAAAAGGTAAAAAAGTAGATAATTATAGAGACTGGAGATGTGGCAAGTGAAACTGTGAAGCAGGTGAAACCATGTCCAGAACCCAGACGTTCTTCAATGCACAGCCATCACACGGCATGCCATTTCTCCATTCATCATGATGGAGCAAGGCCAAGTATACATATTGGATTTAAAATGCATGAACACGTATATATCCTTTGGGTGCATTACGAATTGGTACATTCTTCAGGATAAGAATTTAGTACCACGGTAACAAAGCAAACAACAACTATTAATTTTGTGTTGCTCACTAAACAATAAAACATGTTAAACATTACTACAGGCTGCAGCATATTACTCGCATAAAATTATACACACACAGACAAGCATACGTTACTGGCATAAAATTATTAAAACACAGACACGCATACAAGGCCCCTGCATGGCTGTATAACTAAATAGCATATTTACAATTCAGAGCAGGCCCCTGGACCCATGGGTAATAAGGAGCATACAAGGATTTTTATTTTAATGGAGAAACCCGGCAATTGTACCATAGTTCAGCAAGGGTATATGATTTTTTTTCACTTGCATATCACAATAATCTGTTCTTATGCTATCCTAGAGACACGGCTTCATACGGACGACATTTTTATATACATTAGTAAAACTGATGTTGATAAAAAATGAATCGACGTACCTAAGAATTCCTGGGGTTCCACAAGCAACGCACATGTTGGAGTTACCATCTGTTTCATCAAATGGCATCACCACATGTCCTGAAGCTGAATCTTTGTTCTGAACGCTAATGGTTTCACTGTCTCCAAATGTGCTCTTGATCTAACACAATGTCAAAGAACAAATGTTGCATCAAAACCAGAAAGCACATAATGGGGTGGGCAGGAGAGTTAGCGCATAAAAACACGTTACCAAAAGAATATAAAAAAGTTTGGAGAGGGATACCTCTTCATGATGAATAAGAGATGCTGGTGCACTTTGCAATGATGATAGACAGCTTTGTCTGCAAAATGAAAAGGTTAAGACAAAATCACATGGATTCACAATGCATACCCTATTGCCTAGCATCTAATAAGCCGCAAAGGCTGAGGTGAGAACAGAAATCCTTGCAATGAGAACGAAAGCACCTTGCAAGGGCACAGGGTCGATCTCTAGCCTTCACTGGAAGACTACTTTCAGCCACTATATTCTGCTGGCACATATCGGTAGGTTTACGTGGCTGTACCTACAAAAGATTGACGGTAGAAGGTTAGTCATAATCACTGTTATTGGTGCTTTAGCACAGAAGAAGATGTTGCAGGTTTCAATGGGATCCATCTATTGCATGCTCCATCTTCTCAAGCATATGCACATCATTTATCATGAGAAATCATTGCAATGAAATTGTACTTAAAATGCTTGAGCTTTAATACTGTGTCATCTTCCCTTAACCATTTTCTTATCTAGCCATCTGTCACCATGAATTCTTTAACCAATCCGACACATACACATTGACAACCAAAAAAGAGGGAATGAGAAACTCATCGTTCCATCACCTTCATACGAGAACAAAAAACTACATAAATTCATGATGCTGGATTTTTTTTTGGTGTACATTAATCATGTTAACTTCTATATCTTCAGTGATCTCATTTAGTAAGATAGATGGAGTTGAGTGACTTGAAAAAATTTCTAATACAACAGACACAGTTTTGCTATGAGAGAATACATAGCCATTACTCTTGCAGTACATGCTATTGAAAACATAGGTCCTGCCTGATGCACATGCAAAGGTCCGTGAAATGAGAGCAAAATCAGAATACTGGGGAAAAAAGTATATATGTAACTCTATACGTCCGGAGATCTTTTTTCAGTTAAATGTACAGTACCAAATATCCCATTTAAGTGGATAACTGTTCTAGAAAAGATGACTACAGAAAAGTATAATAAACCCCCTGCCGGTAACATGTTGGCAAAGAAAGTAGTATTGCAAATTACCAAGAGCTTGCAAATATGTTCAAATAGTTTCCATTTTGCAGAGTAAAAATGGTGGCATCAGCGCTGATCAAATGAAATGCGAGCAGTTGAAGACAAACCTCTGAAAACGGTGCAGAACATTGGTTAACTCTTGTCTCTGAAGTTTCATGCAAACCAAAAACAAGACTTTTGGAAACTTCATGTCTCTTGTTTTTTTCAGTCGACATGCTACCTTCACAGAGCTCAGATATGTTGCTGTCTGCCACATGCCCACTTGAACTGTTTTCCTTGCCCACTCTGTCAGGAGAAGCAACAACTACATCTGAAAAGTCAATATAAGTCAGGTATACTAGTAATCAGATGAATTAGTGCAAGCTAAATGACCAAGAGTACAGCTATAGGTAAGCCTCATGAACCAGAATGCAATTGCGATATCAAGTAACACGTGATTGGAAATTTCCATGTTGATCTGGTGCTAAAGAAAAAGCGGTTTGTACGCTTGCACCTAAATGATGGTGCCCTAGATATGTCCCTCACCTTTAAGTTTAAAACCTTGACTAAATAAGAAAGCTTGGCTGTTTTTTTAAAAGCACGGTCTCCCACCTTGAAGCCTAGAACCTTGACTAAATAAGAAGACTTGGCTGTTTTTTTAAAACACGGTCTCCCACCTTGAAGCCTAAAACCTTAACTAGTTTGCAACATAATGTTTTTGTAAAGTCTATCATTTTTTTTCATGCACGGAGCATGATGCAGTCAATGATGTCTGAATTGTGTGTTCTACAGATTATCTTTTTGAACACAAATCTACACATTATCTTATTCCCCTCTAAACCTTCAGCTATTCCTAATCACTAGACAACCCCGTGATTATAGTGCAACTGGATAACAAAGTACTTAAGCCCACATAGGCCATAAAAACCAATTGGCACACGGTATGGGACAGCCTCTATAAGTGGATATACCACAAACATACAAGCACAGTATAAGAGGATATGATACCTGCGGCATTCTCTCCTTCGACAATCTTGAATCTCTTCACATAGCTTCTCGCACTCATTCTTTTCCGCTTCTTTGACGAACTGCTAACACTCTCACTCGTATGATCTCCTGCGCTTCGTTGAGCCAGCACTCATGTCTGGATCTCTCGACAAAGAACTCGAAGCAGTGTTGTTAATCATGCTTCGAGTTATCCGGCGCGCTTCCTCCGCCGCTCCATTCTGCTGCCTGTCAAAGCACGGTCTCATCACATTTCCTGGCCCAGTGGAGTCCCTCTCCTGAGGAGGAGCAGGCGCATTTCGGCCTGCACTCTCCGTTGAGCCAGCACTCATGTCTGGTTCTCTTGACAAAGAACTCGAAGCAGTGTTGTTAATCATGCCTCGAGTTATCCGCCGCGCTTCCTCTGCCGCTCCATTCTGCTGCCTGTCAGAGCACGGTATCATCACATTTCCTGGCCCAGTGAAGTCCCTCTCCTGAGGAGGAGCAGGCACATTCCGGCCTGCGCTCTTCGTTGAGTCAGCGCTCCTGTCTGGATCTCTCGACAGAGAACTCGATGCAGTGTTGTTAATCATGCTTCTAGTTATCCGCCGCGCTTCCTCCGCGGCTCTATTCTGCTGCCTATCAGAGCACGGCCTCATGACATTTCCTGGCCCAGTGGAGCCCCTCTCCTGAGGAGGAGCAGGCGCATCCCAGCCTGCGGTCCCCGGACCCGGCTCGCCCGGCCGTCCGCGAGGATCCTCGCTTGCGCCTCTTCCGGCCGCAGGCGCCGGGATCGCGGGGCCTCCAGAAGCACGTGGCGTGCTGGCACCTTCGTCGTCTTCCCCCGCCGTGCTGCCCGGTCTTCTCGCCGTCCCTCCGGCTCCGGTCCAGCCGTTGTCCATTCGGCCTCTCTCGTCTCTAGCATCAGCCACAGAACAAAAAACTTCGCATCAATGGCACATTACACCATGAATCAAAACCAGGGACCGCCGAACCCTAAGCTCCCGGCGGCGGCCCTAAGGAGAAAAAAATATGGGAGCAGAGGAGGAGGCCCTGACACCCAACGGACAGCCGAGCCATAAAGCTCCCGGCAGCCGTTCCCTCTCCCACGAACGCGCACCGGCGGGGCCCGTGGAGAGAGAAGCGCAAACGGCGGCCGGCGCGCTACGGGAGGAGGGGCCGGGCGGCCGGGCCAGGGCCGTAGTACCTCTGCCGGGAGCGGGCGGGAATGCGGGCCGGTCGCTGTGGCGGCAGGGCGAGCAGAGAGACGGGGGTTTGAGCAAGCACCGCCGGAAAGAAGCTGGAGGACGGCCGCCGGTGTTAACCCCCCTTTCTCTGATTTGTGACCACCTGCCCGCCACGTCGCGGGCCACTGCAGCAGCGACGGGAGTGACCTTTTTTTTTTTTGATAATATACTTGTATTAATTAAACAGTAGTAAGGATACAACAACAGAACGCGTACAAATACAAGTACAGAAAAAGTGGATACAGGTGGAGAAACTCCAGAGGAACATCGTCTTCGTCAACCTCTCGCCGTCGAAGCCGGACACCACCAGCCTCAGCGACGACCCTTGGAGCTGATGAACCCCTAGCCAAGAGGCGTAGATGGACCGCAGTAACCACCAGCCCCGAGGGACTGGATCTGGGACGCAAAGTATCATCGGCCGGCGACGCGCGCCGAGCTCGATCCGCTCCTGATCTGGCCGGGAAAGACCAGATCCCTCCAACTCCGACCGCAAACCTTCCTCCGCAGCAGCCCCACCCACACCAACCTCCAACCACCATACCTCAGCAGCCCCGCACCGTCGAAGGAGGAAACGGCGACGCGTCGACAAGCAGGCCCGAGGACGGGATCCCCACAACACACGCACGCCACCGCCGCCGTGACGAACGCGTAGGGGAACTCCCACAGGTCCATCACCGCAGCCCAGGGCAGAGGCGAGAGGGGACCGGACCTGGGAAGACCAAAACGCCGAAAGCTTCGTCGCCGCCCTCTCAGAAGCAACGCCGCCGGCGACACACGCCCACACCCTATTTACACCCCGTACGGACAGATCCGGGATTCCCCCACCCCTCCGCCGCCGCAGCAGGCAGAGAGGGGAAGGGGAACCCACGGCGGCGCCGGGGAAACGGAGGGAGGACCAAAACCGCCCTCTCAGTCGCCTCTAGTTCTACTGTAGCAGAGGGAGAGGGGAAAAGAGAGACGCGACGGGAGTGACCTAGCCAACCCGCTGGCTGCAGAAACAGGATGACTATTTGCCTGCAGCACAAAATTTACACAGCGCACTTCTTAAAGCAGTCTCGGGCCAGGCACAGTGACAACGGCTGAATCGGCAGTTTTTTCGCGGCCAGGCCTGCCAGCTGCAAAATCGTTCGCTCCATGCACCATGGGTGAGTCTTCGCTCCAGCTTACCTCTCTCTCAGGCTTAACTAATCTCACTTCTTCTAATCACTGATACACCGCTTGGTTTAAAATAAGGTGTATACCAAAATGATGTGTTTTGATGATGCGGTTCCATTCCGGGTTTAGGGTTTAAAATAAGTTGTATACCAAAATAATGCGTTTTGATGATGCGTTAAAATAAGGTGTATACCAAAAAGATCTAATTGTGTTTTCCAAATCACTAGAAACATTACCACTAGTAGCATATTTATTTGGCACATATGGGGGTTTGTTATAAGAGTTGTAATTGTTATTTCCATACCCATTGTTACCATAGTTCCTAATGAAGTTGACATCAATATTTTCAGAATTATTACCAACTAGTTCTTGCAAAGGAACATTTTCAACAGTAGGTTTATTAAGCAAAACAAGAATAGTATCCATCTTAGATGACAAATCATTAGTTTCCTCAATAGAATTCACTTTCTTAGTAGGATTGGGTGCCCTATCAGTATGCCATTGACTATAGTTTTGCAAAATGCTTTCCAATATATTTTTAGCTTCAACTATAGTTTTACTCATAAAAGCACCTCCAGCAGTAGAATCAAGTATGTTTCTAGACGTGTAGTTTAAATCATTGTAGAAAGAGTGTAATATGGTCCATTCATTAACCCCATGTGATGGATAAGTTCGAAGCATAAGTTTAATCCTATCCCAAGCCATAGCAACATGTTCATTTTCATTTTGCCTAAAAGAAAGGATGTTGTTTCTATTTTGCAAAATTTTAACAAGAGGATAGTATTTCTTAATAAAACCTTCTTTAAGATCATCCCATGAATTAATACTATCGGATGGCAATGAATGCAACCATTCTTTAACTTTCCCTCTAAGTGAAAAAGGAAATAGCTTCAATTTTAGGATATCACTTTCAACATTCTTAAATTTTTGCATGTCACATATTTCAACAAAATCATGAAGATGCATAGAGGCATCCTCCATAGCACTACCACCAAATTGTTCCCTAGTTATCAAGTTTAACAAACTAGGACTCACTTCATAGCTATCAGCTTTAATCTCAGGTGTGGCAATAGCTTTAGAGATGAATTGATCATTAGGAGTGTTTGTGTAGTCACACAATTTAGTTATTTCTTCCATTTTAGCAAGTTTTTTGTATTTTTTTTAATTTTATATGCAAAACTGAAAATAAAATGTGTCTCACAAATGCAAACCGAATTACAAAAGCAAGACAATGCAATGACAATGACAAAACAAATAATTTTGCTTTGAAGGTAAAGATGGATAAGATGATGCTCCCGTAGGTGCAACCTCCCCAAGCTTAGGTGTTAGCACAAGTTGGTGATGTTGACTTTGTTGTGATGAATCCGGCGCTAGAAAAGATTTTCATTTGGTGGTAGTGCATCAAGTTCGTGAGAGCTATATAACCAACTTTTCCCATAACAATTAATAACATAAACATTTTCATTCAGAGGTATAGATAACACAAATATCATGATATACATACTCGGAATAGCATAAAGCTAATAAGTAGATATGGTGGACTCACTGGAATAACTTTGGTTGAAGGTGTTGGAAACAAGTTTTTGCTTGTTGGAATGTTTGGGCTAGCAAGAGAGAGATATAGTTGACCATCTAGATGCATGTATGAGTGTCCATAGAACTAACTAGTCCATGTTAAACTAAGTAAAATAACTTTCAGCATCAAAACATGAATAAGTGATAGCTCTTGATAAAGCATTTGCAAATTATTACTCATAAACAAGCTCATGAATCATGCAACTATATGTATCATTAAAAAATAACTCAAACATCCCTTTTCCCAATATGATAAAAGCATCCAACATATTTCAACCCATATTTCCAGTAGCTCTTTCTCATATAAATGATAATGTGGTGGTCTCACAAAATAACAAACAAACCAAAAACAAACAAAAAGACGCTCCAAGTTTATGCGATAAAGTGTTTCGATCGAAAAACAGAAGTTAGACGTGTGCAAACCGATAGTGTGTAGGTCCAGTGGGGTTGTCTTCACATCCCCAAGCTTATGGTCTTCACCATTCTTGGATAATGTAACACCCCGAAAATTCAAACCTAATTTTAGTGGTGTTTTCTGACACCGGAAAAACTTTTTTCTCTTTTCTAAAAATATTTCTTCAAAACTTTGAAGATGAATTGACTTGGGAATTGCTTTCTCAAAGGTTTCCCAGAAATCCACCAGCCACTCCATCACCCCTTAAAATTTTGTGCTTGAGTTTTCCCTTCGAAAACCCTAGCCCTAATTATCGAAACCCTTTAATCATTTTCTCCACCGACAAAAGGAAAGCCCATTTCCATAGCTCCAGAAATTCCACCAAAAATCCCATAGGACCCTATGTCCATATAAAGACCATCCATGCAAAGATATTGCATACTCCAATGCAATATTTCCAAGTTAGCCCATATTTTCCAAACTGCCATTTCTAGTCCAGAAATGTTTTAACCAAGATAGATACCTCCGATAATTCTGAAAAAATTCAGGGTATGCATATTTTGGCATTTCCTGCTTTTCATCTTTTGGAGCCAAATCCATTTGAGCAATATTTAGACCACTTCCTTTGTAAGCCCAAATTGATGCCATTTTGGGTTCTTCAAACAAACCTACACCTAGAAAACTCCTATGACCTTGAGACTTGGTGATCTTGACAACATGATCCATATACACACAATGCCAGGAGATCACCCCAAGGGGAATTATAGAAATCCCTTTTCCCTTGGTCATGTCAATATGGCCATCTTTGGACATCTTATGGAAAACCAATTTCCCATGTTACAAATGACCTCAAACTCCTTGGACACTCTCCCCTAACCAAAACAACCCCTCCCTAATTTTGGGGAATTTTTGTGAAGTATGAAAGACCAAGAACATTTCATCGAGCACCTTCTGCCTTCTTAGTTTTCTGAAAATTTTCTTCTGCAAAGTGTTGCAACTTTGATGGTTCCTTGTTTGAGTGTGTTTGTTTTGTTCTTGTGAGCACCGTAGTGTCTTTGGTCTTGCGTTTGGATCATCTGGTTGGCGGGAACGCGGCGATCCCGATCATGGCGTGCTCTGGAACGCCAGGACCGGCATGGCGGCACCCCGTGCCCTGTCCTCTGCCCGTGTCCTCTCCTCCGCCCTGCCTCGCTGTCGCCCGCCGAGCAACGCCGCGTCCAGGCCCCCCCTCCCCCTCGCTGCTCCTTGCTCCGGCGAGAAGAACCGCGGCCAGGCCCCCCCCCCGGGCCCTTGCCCGACACCTAGCCGCCCCGGAGCGCCGCCAGCAGCTACACGCCGCACCGACGGCACAGTCCACCTCCAAACGCTAGAGGACGCGCCGCCCACTCCAGTAACCCTCGTGCTCTTCTGTAGTTCCAGCACGTCGCTCTTATCCCCTCCTCCTGCCTCTGTGGCCACCGGCGCTCCCACGTGCATCCATGTGTCCCCAAGCCCGTACCCCTGCCTCTGCCCCTCCTGGCTATATAAAGCCACCCCCCGAGCCCCCTTCGATGCACACCTCCCTCTACTCTTCCCTCCCGGACCTCTCTGCCACTCTAGCTCGAGAATGGAGCTTGGTTTCGAGCAATTTGGCCGAAGCCGTCGCCGCGGGTCCCTAGATCACCGCGAGCTACCCAGGGCTCCCCCGCCCAATTCAACCTACCCAGTGCCTCCTACCCCTCTCCTCTATCTCCCAGTGCAACCAGCAGAACCAGGGGTGCACGGTGCGCTCGTGTTCTTGCTCGACCACCATTGCCGAGCCGCCGAGCTTCGGGAACTCGCGGGCGACGCATCCCCGGCTTCCCTCCCGTGCCCTGGACCCCTCCCTGGGTGCGGTGAGGCTCGTCGGGCTGGACTCCGCCGTCTCCTGCCGCCTCAACCTCTCCTAGCGGCCGCAGCAACGAGCTCCCCGAGCTGCCCGTGCTGGTCTCCCGCGCGAGGAAGGAGACGACCCCTCGGTCGTTTTTTTTTTTTTTTTTTCCTCTCTGGTTCGATCACCGAACCGTTTTTGGGCCAGCCAAGCTGACTGCCGCAGCTCGTGGCCCAGCCACGGCCTGCCAGCGGCCCGGCCACGCGCAGCGGAGCGCAGGCGCGCGACGGCCCAGTGACGGCCCAGCCGCGCGCGGAAGCAGCCCGAGCTGTTTTTTTCGTGCAGTCTGTTTTTCTTTTTCTTCCGGTGAGCAACTTCAAACGCCTCTAGTTCTTGAACCGTAGCTCCATTTTAGACATTCAAATTCCTAAATTTGTATCTCGACGAGATCTAGCCGGTAGGACTAGTTTTGTTACCTTTGGAGCTATTTAGTTTCGTGGCCCTTATTTAATGCACCGTTTCGTGATTTAGGCGTTCTTCGGGGTTCCGACCCGCGGCGAGTCCGAGACTTTCCCAACCATTTGGAATCCTTCTTCGGAGGCAAGCTAAACCCTTGCTATAAGCCATCCCGCAATGCTTGTTTGTTGTTTGCCTATTACCATGCCGGGTGTTTATGTCTGTCTACTGTTACGTCTGTCTGCTATTATTATTACATGTCTGTTTGTTATCCGTATTTTTTTTATATATGAGCATTGTATTGCTGCATATGTCATATTGCAATTTAATTTATTGCACTACCTTATAACTGCTTATCTGTGCAACACTCACTTTCCCGAGACAATGGCCGGTGCTACCGCCTCAGTCAAAGGAATGGGGGAAATTATTACAACTGTGCGTCTCGCGTTTGCGGGGCTTTGTTTGGTTCTTTCCTCTTCGCCGAGGTGAGGAGCGGACGAATGTCGTCTTATGATCCTCGGGGTTGGGGGCATTTGCCAAAAGAGTTAGTTGCCTTGTCCCCTCCGTCAAATATGGTTGGCATAGACCAACCGGACTGCGACGCTGGGGAGCTGACTTTTCCGTGGTTCTTTTGCCGAGATTGCTGACACCACGTCGAGATAACCTCGAGTGGAATGGATGCTCTCTCATTTTTATGAGTGCTTTTCGGTTCATTCTTTTACGGTGACACCGGCCGGGTTGCCCGCCACCGTCATCCGTTTGAAATATTATGCTATTATTCTATGAACACTAACCCCCGAGTGACACCGGTCGGGTTGCCCGCCACAGTCACCCGGGTATTATTATTATTGTTATGTTGATATCTATACCTGCAAATGTTATGTTACTAATGCCTTGTTGCTTGATGTTATTTGATTTTGTTGTTGTGATTGTTGGACTAACCCCCTGTTGTTTGGACTTGTTATGATGAAACTTGATTAAATTGAAACACCCCTCCAAACATCGATAGGGTCAGTCCATAGTGCCACTAATCTGAACATCGAAAGCACTACCACTGTCGCTCACATGGGCGGGCCTTGACCTACGTAATCCTATTGAGCCTCCTTTGATGCCACCCTTTTGGCAAGTCTAGTCGGTTACCATAGTTGGTCGGGGCTAGTCTTGCGAAGGTTCCGGAGCTAGGCGTCGCTCATGGGTTGGGGACGTGCCGGATTCACTTCTGCATAAGGCATATAGTTATGTCGGTGGCTATATAGGGAGTGTCTTGATGGCGTGAACGGTTGAGTGAGTGTATCAGACCGTCTTATGGATGTGATCCTAAAGTACCGGTTGTTAATGATCCACTTGGATGAGTGAAGTATTGCAACCTCTCGAGAGTGTTAAATCTGGATATCTAGCCTCGTTCCAAGGTTATGGAACAACAGTTCAGTGTCGGTCACACTATTGTCTTTGTCGAGTCAGGAGGTTAAACCTAAGGCTTGTTTGAAAGTAAGATGAACAACCTGATGTCACTAAATGAACAATAAGTTGATGCAGGGAATGTTACTTGAGATGTGATTGTGAACCAAGTTTAGGGATGGCGGTGTGATGCGTTGGGAAGCCTATAGTTAGGCCAGAGCCCACATCAACCGTGCGTGCCCAGAGTGAAATGATGAGGCCAGTGGGCCTAGCAGTGATCACAGGTGATGTTGTGTATGATTTGGTACCTACTTGGTACACCCGTTTTCTCGTCACAGGTAAGCTCGTTGTATGATTGCCGGTGCACGATCCAACCCCACCTGGCTTGGACTCTGTACTGGTGATACCCCCGTTGCTTGCTTATGACATGTTTGGTTGTCAATGCCATGCTACTTTTATGTCATGTATCTAGTGTACACCTTGCCATGTTGTAGGATTTTATTTCCAGTGTATACCTTGTTGCATGATTGTTGGATTGTTTGTGGTGAGGGGCGATACTTGCTGAGTGCATAATAATGTACTCACGGGCCTTGTGATTGTGGCCAGATTTTGGCGAGGACTCAACCTCCACCTTAGCAAGGACAAGGAGCAGAAGCGTGCTAGGATCAGTAGCCCAGCCAGATACCTGTGGAGTGGAGCCGCTCCAAGCCGTTGCCTCATTTATGTCTTCCGCTGCCAGTTAAAACTCTGAGTTGGGCCATGCTTGGCTTGATATTTTGTAAAGCCTCGACGGCCTTGTAAACCCCTTTGTAGCACTTTGTGCCTGATTGTGTAATGATTTCCGCTATGTTGCATTGTCGTAACGTGCGGCCAGATATCTTGGGCTGGCGCACGGGGCGACCGCCCTTCTGACAAGCTGTGCCAGAAGGGGGTGCCACAGAGCATGGTATCAGAGCACCAGGCTGGCTGTAGACTACCCTAGCATGGAAAACCCCGCCTTACTTTCGCCCGACAATGAGCCCGATGGATTTAACCCATCCCCGCCTAACCGGCATGGCTGGTGTCGGTCCACAGTAAGGTGCAGTAGGACTTGTCCCATTCCCCGAGAGAGGCTCGCCGATTTCTTCCATGAGAAGGAATCAACACAACCCAGCTTATATGAGACCCAGTCCTAGCTGCCATTTATCCCCACCCTCGCCTGCTATCCTTAGCAACCCAACTCTCTTGAAGCAGGATCCCGCAAAGGAATCCCGCATTCTCATCTCATCCTACACCCAGAGCCAGAAGAATCCAATGGCGAACCCCAAGGTCATCCTGGAAACCACTGCCGATGATTATGGCGGGTTTCCACTGATTCTTCGGAAGGCCGTCTGTGATCTTCTTGGTAGGCCTGATCGCCCTCGATATGTGGTGTTCGAGAACTCACTCTCGCTAGACGGGAGTGAATTTCGTGCGAACGTACATATCGGCTCGTGTCCGTTGGGCACAAGTATGACTTACCTGATCCCAGGAAGGAGCATGCCCACTCTTCACCAAGCCATCCAGATAGCAGCCTGGGAAGGTCTCGTCCGCCTGCGGTACTCAGAACCAGCAATGGCGAAAAGCCGAGCTTTCCACTTTCTCCCCGCCAGACCCCAACCCGATGCGGAGGCTACCCAAGCTTCCTTTGAAGCCGAAGCCGACCCTGCCATAATCACCCTGGCCACCTACGGAGCTGCAATGACAAGGTTCAGCCATTCCCTGATAGAGGAACTCGCGACCACAAGGCGCAAACTTGGTCGTGCTCACCTGCAACTGTGTCGAGCAAGGAACCCACCTACCCCCAACCATTCGCAAGCTCGGAGTACAGGACCCCCGTTCCCAGATGATTTGCTGGAACGCAGTCTTGATGCATCTGTGGCGCAGGCGCTAGCCCGAGTTCAGCAGCAACCCCAAGAGCAAGGTGTAGTCCTTGAAGGCAGGCCGTGATTCCCCACCCACCGGAAGATGCAGATGGGGACACCACTCTTCGTCTTGGCCCCGCTCCACCGACCACCAGAGGCCGTCAAGCGGAATAGAGCCTCTGTTTGTTTAGTCTGAGTGACGTTCGTATGTTGGTAGGTGAGAAGCCGTGAGCTTGTTTGTTTTCCTTGTGTTGGTTGTAATGCAAGTTTGTTGTCTGTTTCTTGGTTGATGTCGAATCAGCCGAAATAAAACTTGGTGTTCTTATCCCCTGGTTGACCACTTGGTTGACACATGAAGGAATATCATGCCTTTCTTTTAGTTAAAGGTTTTAAGAAACAACAGATCACTTAAAACAGGGACATTATATGTGAACCCAGACGCATATACCCACCTGTGGATTAACGCAAACTTTGAATGGGATTATTTTGTAGTATACAAATTATTTTGTGTGTGTTGCACAAGTTTAACCATTAAGTGGAAGTATTTAATGAGACACTGTAACCACGGTGTCCCGCTCACTTAAGGTTGGCTCGTGTATAGGTTTGAAAAACAAACTCGTACATGCATCATTGGCAAGGTTCCTCACCCAATATGAACCTTGTGAAATCCGCATGTTAAAGAAAGGGCCCGAGCTCTCCACAAGCGGTTACCTCTCAAGCTTTAAAGTGCATGATGAGTGTCTATACTCGCTGGAACACAGAAGGATTTCTTGTAGGGTGTCTTATTTGTTGTGTTTAGCCTATATGGTTGAATGGTTATGTTACCACTTCAAATGGTTAGAACCATAAATGCAGTGTTATTTTCAAAAAGATATTTTTCCAATCTAGCAAGATATTCTAGTATCCCTGCAATCCTATCTGTGCTGCAAGATCAGATCTGCCACAGCTGTGAAAATTCAGAGATATAGATCTTGCCCAATCCCGCAAAGAAGACAAATTGGATACATCTGCTAAGTTCAATACAGAAGGGAAATTTCAGAAACAAAGGATACAAGATCTGCTCCAACCTGGAACACTACAACTAACTCAGTACAGATGCAAAGGCACCCCAGAAATCCTACTCCCTCTCAAGCTCAGTGGTGTTGCTAGAAGATGAGCCTGGCTCACCCGAAGCCGAGTCGCGAGCCGCGCGACGGCGACGGACGGCTCGAGCCTCCTGCTCAGCTCCAGCCGGAAGAACAACCACCTCAGCCACCGGCGGCACAGCCTGCCCCTCCGCCGCAACCTGCTCCGCCGCCGCCGCATCACCACCTGCGCCAGACCACCAGTTGTACAGACCAAAGATCAGGAAGACCACTGCCGCAAACAGCAGTCCACCCACCACCACAAACGAGATCCCGAAGAGCGCGACGATGATCACATGCTCGATGAAGCCCGCCCTCCCCAGCATCTCGACGTACGCTCTGAAGAAGCTTTGGATGAAGCCCATGGTTGCGATGAAAGAAGAGAGGATTTCAGAGATATCTGGTTTATAGCCGGAGCTCAGATGCCGCCCCTCGACACCGCACGCGGGAAAAGAGAAAGAATCACGGGCAGTGGCGCGAAACCATCGAGGACATGTTCCCCAAAGCCGTGATGGCCGCGACGTCGGCGGACCGCACGCGCAGCAGTGCCGCAGTGGAGTGCTCCGCGCACTGGGAACCAGCCGTGCACAGAGCGAGCGAGGGCGAGGAAGAAGAAGAGAGAAAGGAAGAGGGAGACTGCCAGATGGACCCCGGTCCCACCCGTCAGCGAATAGGCCGATAGCCACGGTGTGCCTCTATCCCTTTCTCAGGAAATTATTCCCTCGTCTCTCCAGTATTTCCTTTAGGGAAAATTTTGCAAAATGATTTTGGGAAATGCCCTATTCCACAGTGTCTGTGAGCCAATTATTGGTGACACGGATATTTTCTTTTGAAAAGAAACCCTGCTGTTTTTACAAAACGTGTGTATACATGAAAGTGTATATACAGTTTTTCTAAAATAAAAACCCTAGATAGAGGATATGATCAGCGTATTCCTAATCTTTGTTTTGCCAAATTTGGGTATTGTTTGCCCGAGTTAAATCTTCGTTTGTTGGTTGATAGTTTGGTTGTAGATGTTGTTTGATCTTGCCATGTTGTGTTTGGTTGAGCTAAAAACCTTAGATTTAATTTTACCATGGTGGTAGATCCTATGTTGATTGTTGGTGTGAGCCCTGCCATGCCATCTTTTAAATGCATTGAGTATGGTAGAAATATCATATGGTTTTAAATAAAAATCTTGTGGAGTGCTAATCTCTTGAGTGTTAAAAACCCTAGTATTTTGTAGAAAAAGTTTTTAATTGGGGTATAAATGGATCGTTCAAGAATTATCTTGTATAACCTCCTTAATCTCGAGGACGAGATTCCTTTTAAGGGGGGAAGGTCTGTAACACCCCGAAAATTCAAACCTAATTTTAGTGGTGTTTTCTGACACCGGAAAAACTTTTTTCTCTTTTCTAAAAATATTTCTTCAAAACTTTGAAGATGAATTGACTTGGGAATTGCTTTCTCAAAGGTTTCCCAGAAATCCACCAGCCACTCCATCACCCCTTAAAATTTTGTGCTTGAGTTTTCCCTTCGAAAACCCTAGCCCTAATTATCGAAACCCTTTAATCATTTTCTCCACCGACAAAAGGAAAGCCCATTTCCATAGCTCCAGAAATTCCACCAAAAATCCCATAGGACCCTATGTCCATATAAAGACCATCCATGCAAAGATATTGCATACTCCAATGCAATATTTCCAAGTTAGCCCATATTTTCCAAACTGCCATTTCTAGTCCAGAAATGTTTTAACCAAGATAGATACCTCCGATAATTCTGAAAAAATTCAGGGTATGCATATTTTGGCATTTCCTGCTTTTCATCTTTTGGAGCCAAATCCATTTGAGCAATATTTAGACCACTTCCTTTGTAAGCCCAAATTGATGCCATTTTGGGTTCTTCAAACAAACCTACACCTAGAAAACTCCTATGACCTTGAGACTTGGTGATCTTGACAACATGATCCATATACACACAATGCCAGGAGATCACCCCAAGGGGAATTATAGAAATCCCTTTTCCCTTGGTCATGTCAATATGGCCATCTTTGGACATCTTATGGAAAACCAATTTCCCATGTTACAAATGACCTCAAACTCCTTGGACACTCTCCCCTAACCAAAACAACCCCTCCCTAATTTTGGGGAATTTTTGTGAAGTATGAAAGACCAAGAACATTTCATCGAGCACCTTCTGCCTTCTTAGTTTTCTGAAAATTTTCTTCTGCAAAGTGTTGCAACTTTGATGGTTCCTTGTTTGAGTGTGTTTGTTTTGTTCTTGTGAGCACCGTAGTGTCTTTGGTCTTGCGTTTGGATCATCTGGTTGGCGGGAACGCGGCGATCCCGATCATGGCGTGCTCTGGAACGCCAGGACCGGCATGGCGGCACCCCGTGCCCTGTCCTCCGCCCGTGTCCTCTCCTCCGCCCTGCCTCGCTGTCGCCCGCCGAGCAACGCCGCGTCCAGGCCCCCCCTCCCCCTCGCTGCTCCTTGCTCCGGCGAGAAGAACCGCGGCCAGGCCCCCCCCCCGGGCCCTTGCCCGACACCTAGCCGCCCCGGAGCGCCGCCAGCAGCTACACGCCGCACCGACGGCACAGTCCACCTCCAAACGCTAGAGGACGCGCCGCCCACTCCAGTAACCCTCGTGCTCTTCTGTAGTTCCAGCACGTCGCTCTTATCCCCTCCTCCTGCCTCTGTGGCCACCGGCGCTCCCACGTGCATCCATGGTGTCCCCAAGCCCGTACCCCTGCCTCTGCCCCTCCTGGCTATATAAAGCCACCCCCCGAGCCCCCTTCGATGCACACCTCCCTCTACTCTTCCCTCCCGGACCTCTCTGCCACTCTAGCTCGAGAATGGAGCTTGGTTTCGAGCAATTTGGCCGAAGCCGTCGCCGCGGGTCCCTAGATCACCGCGAGCTACCCAGGGCTCCCCCGCCCAATTCAACCTACCCAGTGCCTCCTACCCCTCTCCTCTATCTCCCAGTGCAACCAGCAGAACCAGGGGTGCACGGTGCGCTCGTGTTCTTGCTCGACCACCATTGCCGAGCCGCCGAGCTTCGGGAACTCGCGGGCGACGCATCCCCGGCTTCCCTCCCGTGCCCTGGACCCCTCCCTGGGTGCGGTGAGGCTCGTCGGGCTGGACTCCGCCGTCTCCTGCCGCCTCAACCTCTCCTAGCGGCCGCAGCAACGAGCTCCCCGAGCTGCCCGTGCTGGTCTCCCGCGCGAGGAAGGAGACGACCCCTCGGTCGTTTTTTTTTTTTTTTTTTTTTTTCCTCTCTGGTTCGATCACCGAACCGTTTTTGGGCCAGCCCAGCTGACTGCCGCAGCTCGTGGCCCAGCCACGGCCTGCCAGCGGCCCGGCCACGCGCAGCGGAGCGCAGGCGCGCGACGGCCCAGTGACGGCCCAGCCGCGCGCGGAAGCAGCCCGAGCTGTTTTTTTCGTGCAGTCTGTTTTTCTTTTTCTTCCGGTGAGCAACTTCAAACGCCTCTAGTTCTTGAACCGTAGCTCCATTTTAGACAATTCAAATTCCTAAATTTGTATCTCGACGAGATCTAGCCGGTAGGACTAGTTTTGTTACCTTTGGAGCTATTTAGTTTCGTGGCCCTTATTTAATGCACCGTTTCGTGATTTAGGCGTTCTTCGGGGTTCCGACCCGCGGCGAGTCCGAGACTTTCCCAACCATTTGGAATCCTTCTTCGGAGGCAAGCTAAACCCTTGCTATAAGCCATCCCGCAATGCTTGTTTGTTGTTTGCCTATTACCATGCCGGGTGTTTATGTCTGTCTACTGTTACGTCTGTCTGCTATTATTATTACATGTCTGTTTGTTATCCGTATTTTTTTTATATATGAGCATTGTATTGCTGCATATGTCATATTGCAATTTAATTTATTGCACTACCTTATAACTGCTTATCTGTGCAACACTCACTTTCCCGAGACAATGGCCGGTGCTACCGCCTCAGTCAAAGGAATGGGGGAAATTATTACAACTGTGCGTCTCGCGTTTGCGGGGCTTTGTTTGGTTCTTTCCTCTTCGCCGAGGTGAGGAGCGGACGAATGTCGTCTTATGATCCTCGGGGTTGGGGGCATTTGCCAAAAGAGTTAGTTGCCTTGTCCCCTCCGTCAAATATGGTTGGCATAGACCAACCGGACTGCGACGCTGGGGAGCTGACTTTTCCGTGGTTCTTTTGCCGAGATTGCTGACACCACGTCGAGATAACCTCGAGTGGAATGGATGCTCTCTCATTTTTATGAGTGCTTTTCGGTTCATTCTTTTACGGTGACACCGGCCGGGTTGCCCGCCACCGTCATCCGTTTGAAATATTATGCTATTATTCTGTGAACACTAACCCCCGAGTGACACCGGTCGGGTTGCCCGCCACAGTCACCCGGGTATTATTATTATTGTTATGTTGATATCTATACCTGCAAATGTTATGTTACTAATGCCTTGTTGCTTGATGTTATTTGATTTTGTTGTTGTGATTGTTGGACTAACCCCCTGTTGTTTGGACTTGTTATGATGAAACTTGATTAAATTGAAACACCCCTCCAAACATCGATAGGGTCAGTCCATAGTGCCACTAATCTGAACATCGAAAGCACTACCACTGTCGCTCACATGGGCGGGCCTTGACCTACGTAATCCTATTGAGCCTCCTTTGATGCCACCCTTTTGGCAAGTCTAGTCGGTTACCATAGTTGGTCGGGGCTAGTCTTGCGAAGGTTCCGGAGCTAGGCGTCGCTCATGGGTTGGGGACGTGCCGGATTCACTTCTGCATAAGGCATATAGTTATGTCGGTGGCTATATAGGGAGTGTCTTGATGGCGTGAACGGTTGAGTGAGTGTATCAGACCGTCTTATGGATGTGATCCTAAAGTACCGGTTGTTAATGATCCACTTGGATGAGTGAAGTATTGCAACCTCTCGAGAGTGTTAAATCTGGATATCTAGCCTAGTTCCAAGGTTATGGAACAACAGTTCAGTGTCGGTCACACTATTGTCTTTGTCGAGTCAGGAGGTTAAACCTAAGGCTTGTTTGAAAGTAAGATGAACAACCTGATGTCACTAAATGAACAATAAGTTGATGCAGGGAATGTTACTTGAGATGTGATTGTGAACCAAGGTTAGGGATGGCGGTGTGATGCGTTGGGAAGCCTATAGTTAGGCCATAGCCCACATCAACCGTGCGTGCCCAGAGTGAAATGATGAGGCCAGTGGGCCTAGCAGTGATCACAGGTGATGTTGTGTATGATTTGGTACCTACTTGGTACACCCGTTTTCTCGTCACAGGTAAGCTCGTTGTATGATTGCCGGTGCACGATCCAACCCCACCTGGCTTGGACTCTGTACTGGTGATACCCCCGTTGCTTGCTTATGACATGTTTGGTTGTCAATGCCATGCTACTTTTATGTCATGTATCTAGTGTACACCTTGCCATGTTGTAGGATTTTATTTCCAGTGTATACCTTGTTGCATGATTGTTGGATTGTTTGTGGTGAGGGGCGATACTTGCTGAGTGCATAATAATGTACTCACGGGCCTTGTGATTGTGGCCAGATTTTGGCGAGGACTCAACCTCCACCTTAGCAAGGACAAGGAGCAGAAGCGTGCTAGGATCAGTAGCCCAGCCAGATACCTGTGGAGTGGAGCCGCTCCAAGCCGTTGCCTCATTTATGTCTTCCGCTGCCAGTTAAAACTCTGAGTTGGGCCATGCTTGGCTTGATATTTTGTAAAGCCTCGACGGCCTTGTAAACCCCTTTGTAGCACTTTGTGCCTGATTGTGTAATGATTTCCGCTATGTTGCATTGTCGTAACGTGCGGCCAGATATCTTGGGCTGGCGCACGGGGCGACCGCCCTTCTGACAAGCTGTGCCAGAAGGGGTGCCACAGATAACTCTTGGTGCATCTCCTCCAATCCCTGTGAAAAAACTTCAAAACACCGTTTCTCCCATTTCTTTTCTGTGGGGTGCATTAGTAGTGATAAACAAATAGGTTTCTTGCTGCATATAATCTTAAACAAAAATATCATATGAATGTCCAGAAAGTATATATGTTGTATGCCTACTCATAAACTCATTTGAATCAAAAAGATTCAAGATAAAAGTTCAAAACATGCATAAAACAAAATGGGACAGAATCTGTCCAGAAAAACAGCAGCAGCAAAACGTATTTTTCTACCCTACAAACTTTGCCGAAAAATTCTGCAAAAATTCATGCATACAGAGGATGAAAAGTTGCAACTATAGTTCAAATATGAGCTCATTCGGAGTTACAGAATAAGAATTAAAAATCATACCGTGCACAGATTCGTGCAGGAATAAAATCTCCGAACGCTATAAGCAACTTTTCAAGACCAAAATGGGTAAAACTTGGCACTTTATTAAAAACTCCAGAAACTAAACTAAAAACAAACTCTCTTGATACAGCAAGAGGACACAAAGAAAATCACACATAAAAATAACCGGGTTGCCTCCCGCAAAGCGCTTTCTTTATAGCCATATAGCTAGGCTTCTTACTTGTTGTTTATTGAAGATGAAGCTCATGAGGGAGCTTGAACTTTGATGTTCCCTCTTTCTTGGAAGTGTTCCATGCACTTCTTGTGTGGGAACTGAAACTTAACGTTCCCCTCCTTTGAATCAATGATAGCACCTGTAGTACGAAGAAAAGGTCTTCCAAGAATAATAGGACTAGAGGTTTTATTCCCCATGTCCATGATTAGAAAATCCACAGGCACAAAAGTCATATGTAACTCTACCATAACATCACTTACTTTTCCTAAAGCATGTTTAATGGAATCATCAGCAAGTGCAAGTTCAATAGAGCATTTTTCAAGATTTTTCAATTCAAGTACTTCATATAGTTCTTTAGACATGACAGAGACACTAGATCCTAGATCAAGTATGGCATGATGTATCTCTTTTCCAATAGTTACTAGTACCTTGGGAATCCACAAATCCCCAAGCTTAGGTGGTATCATGGCCTCTTGGTTGTACCTAGCAATTTTCTCTTTCAAGACATGATTAGCAATATAGGAACCAAAGCCAGCTTGATTAGTGTTGATGGAAGGATCACTTGCAAACTTTTGTAAGATAGAGATTAGTTCATGCAAGCTACAATTTTCTAAGTCAAGCAAAGGATCCTTGACTTCACTAAGCATTTTAACTTCTTCAACTTCTCTCTCTTTCATTACCCCAATAGATTCTTTAGCAACTCTTTCTTGCTCATGAATGTGTTCCCAAGACCTATTGATAACTTCTTGGCAATACTTAATTGTTTCCTCATGTTTTTGGGCTGTAATGATACTCTTTAATGATGACACTTCCTTAGCAAGCTGATCTACCCTTTCAAACAAAGCATCTTGTTTTTCAAACTTTGAGATAAATTCCTTATTAAGCTCCTTTGGAGTAGATATAAAAGATCTAATGGTGTTTTCCAAATCACTAGAAACATTACCACTAGTAGCATATTTATTTGGCACATATGGGGGTTTGTTATAAGAGTTGTAATTGTTGTTCCCATACCCATTGTTACCATAGTTCCTAATGAAGTTGACATCAATATTTTCAGAATTATTACCAACTAGTTCTTGCAAAGGAACATTTTCAACACTAGGTTTATTAAGCAAAGCAAGAATAGTATCCATCTTAGATGACAAATCATTAGTTTCCTCAATAGAATTCACTTTCTTAGTAGGATTGGGTGCCCTATCAGTATGCCATTGACTATAGTTTTGCAAAATGCTTTCCAATATATTTTTAGCTTCAACTATAGTTTTACTCATAAAAGCACCTCCAGCAGCAGAATCAAGTATGTTTCTAGACATGTAGTTTAAACCATTGTAGAAAGAGTGTAATATGGTCCATTCATTAACCCCATGTGATGGACAAGTTCGAAGCATAAGTTTAATCCTATCCCAAGCCATAGCAACATGTTCATTTTCATTTTGCCTAAAAGAAAGGATGTTGTTTCTATTTTGCAAAATTTTAACAGGAGGATAGTATTTCTTAATAAAAGCTTCTTTAAGATCATCCCATGAATTAATACTACCGGATGGCAATGAATGCAACCATTCTTTAGCTTTCCCTCTAAGTGAAAAAGGAAATAGCTTCAATTTTAGGATATCACTTTCAACATTCTTAAACTTTTGCATGTCACATATTTCAACAAAATCATGAAGATGCATAGAGGCATCCTCCATAGCACTACCACCAAATTGTTCCCTAGTTATCAAGTTTAACAAACTAGGACTCACTTCATAGCTATCAGCTTTAATCTCAGGTGTGGCAATAGCTTTAGAGATGAATTGATCATTAGGAGTGTTTGTGTAGTCACACAATTTAGTTCTTTCTCCCATTTTAGCAAGTTTTTTTGTATTTTTTTTATTTTATATGCAAAACTGAAAATAAAATGTGTCTCACAAATGCAAACCGAATTACAAAAGCAAGACAATGCAATGACAATGACAAAACAAATAATTTTGCTTTGAAGGTAAAGATGGATAAGATGATGCTCACGTAGGTGCAACCTCCCCAAGCTTAGGTGTTAGCACAAGTTGGTGATGTTGACTTTGTTGTGATGAATCCGGCGCTAGAAAACAGGACTAGTGCAGGAGCTTCCTTGGATAAATCTTTTCAGCTATGATTCCCCGGCAACGGCGCCAGAAAACAGTCTTGATACCCGTAGAAGTGATAGCCTTCAGTAGCTACCTGAAATGAAAAGTATACGGGGTTAGGTTGAGCCTCCAAGTGCAGAGTATGTAGTAAGTGGAAGACGTGTTTTCCCCACGAGGGGACTCGAGGGTTTAATATCGAACTCTCGGGGAATCAGTAGTGAAAGATTTATCTTCCTATCCTTCTTTTGGTCACCTACAAAACAAGGTTAATTGTTTTGGTCCTCAACCTCACCTGTGGTTGTCAAGCACAAGGTGTATGAATGATATCAAGATAAATATGCAATGCAAACAAGAAATAAATATGCAATGGTGGTGGATGAATGTGCAAGGATGATGATAACAATGATAAATGATATTTTGGTTTTTTATGATGAATGCAAGATGGAAAAGTGTTTTTGTATTTTCGGATTTAATAATGGCAGAAAATGGAAAAGTGATAAAAGTGGTTGGAAATGTGTTTCTTATGATTAAAAATGGACCGGGGTTCATGGTTTCACAAATGCACTCTCTCTTTTAATGGTGTGGCAGACAATGGACACATAGAGTTGACATATGAGATTGCAACACAAAGTTTGATATCAAGTTACTAATTATATGGGCATCACGTCTAACATAGAGATCTTTTGGTTATTAATCTCTCTTATACTCCACCAAGATGCGAACTAAATCATAACACCTTAGCAATTAAGATAAATCAGAGTATAGCTTTAAGTATCATGACATGAAGTGAAAATAAGAACATGCTAGATCTAGTCATAGAGTAGTGGCGATGGTCACACCCACATCTCCGGTAGCATGGTATTTTTGTTTATCCCTAGTGAGGCAACAAAGTAAGGTAAACACCCAAGTGGATCGCGATATTTCAGTTGTCAACTTACCGCACTCACCACCCCCCGTTACTCCAACTAATGCACACATCACCCCACACACGCCCTCATAAACATGCTTGATCATAACAAGTATAAGAACGGGGTACATAATATGCATATATACTCATAACTGAAACAAACATTGCAATCTCAAACATATATTAACTCATAAAAAGATCCACCACATAGGAATTACATATATGACCGTAATCATGTTCAGCAGCTCATACGGTACTAATTAGTGAAGCTCAAAGAGAGGAGAGATACATATGTTACTTCCACAAACCCATAGTCCAGAGGTGGACTACTCCCTCTTCATGATGGAGATGGTGGAGATGTCGATGGAGAAGATGGAGACCACGCCGGCAG
This sequence comes from Poa pratensis, assembly GCA_947311845.1. Classification (NCBI taxonomy): domain Eukaryota; kingdom Viridiplantae; phylum Streptophyta; class Magnoliopsida; order Poales; family Poaceae; genus Poa; species Poa pratensis. Next base: position 115,944,339 of record CAMZMU010000107.1, on the reverse strand, counting down.
CGCCCCGCCGGAGTTTTCCCCCTTCAATCTGCAGCTCCAGATCTTCGTTTTCGTGTTTCTGTGATATGGCGGCGCTTCTGTACGGGAACGCCGTGGGACTTCTTTTATAGGCGTTTTTAGGTCAAGACGAAGGCGGTGGAAGAAAGATCGACGGTTGCGGAGCTCCGAGGCCCAATTGGGTGGGCCCCACGCGGCCAGGTACAGTGGCCACGTGGGCCACCCCTTTTTGCCTTGCGGGCTCCGTTTGCTTGATTCCTTCGCTCCTACGTCTTCCTCCTTCCAAAATAATGACCTCTGTATTTTTCCATATTTTGCTGACGACGTTTGGGTCCCTGAAACATAAAAGGAAAAAAATAGGGTTTTCTGCCTGCGCAGGGTTAATTCCATAAAAATAGGAAACAATTATTTTATTTCCTAAAATCATTAAATAACAGTGGTATAACCCTTATATGATGCAAATATGATTGGAATATGAGTGATATAGTGCAAAGTTCATGTATGCATTTTACATGCATCATCGAGTTCGCACAGGTTCCCGTCCGTGTTTTCGTCAGTTTCGCTGCCGCGAGTCCGTGATCAACCGGATATTCCGGTCAGGAGTAAATCGGATATTCCGCATCAACCGGATATTCCGGTCAGGAGTGGACCGGATATTCCGACTGACTCCAAAACTCTTTTTCTTCCACAATTGTGTTGCATAGATGAGTTCGTTTCCAGGAGATGTGTTGGGCAAGAGGTGTTATCTTGGTTTGAAGTCAAGTGATGTTTTCAATGACTATCTTGATGTCAAGAAGGGAATGCAACCATCCAAGCCTAGTTGACGCTTACATAAACTTGCGACAATTGCGGAGTACGAAGATTGGGAGAGGCACATGCAACATGGTTTCCGTCGATGCCGCACATACAATGGCAAGTTTAGCCGATATGATGCTTATAGTCTTGTTTTCAGGCGTATGGACCCTGCAGTAACCAGTTGGTGGTGTGCTGCAGTTAAACGAGGTGAGTTTGCTTGTACTTGGGCGGACTTCAAAACTTGTCTCCGTGCTGGTTTTGTAGAACCATATATGGAGGAAATAGAGCAGCCACCCAAGGTTGTGCGTGAGACAGTGGATATTGGCAAGAGCATAGCTCCTATACCGAAGGCCACAACAGCTGTGACTACTCATGAGATGTTGACAGTTGTGCCTTTGTCGACAGTTAACAAGGCGGCAATCACGATTCCTGAAGTGTCAGCGGTTGATGTAGTCACGTCTGATGTTGTCAAGGATGTCGTCGTGGAGGATGTTGTACCATTGAGTGGGCTGAATATGCAACTCAAGAGAGTACACGGTGATACTTGTATGACAGTGGATAGAGGCCAGCGATGGAATTTATTTCAGACGCAGTGCATGATCAAAGGCAAAGCATGCAAGTTGATGGTTGACAGTGGTAGTTACTGAAATGGCATTAGCAAGGCGGTTGTGGAGGCTTTGGGTTTATCCACATGGCGAATTCCAGAACCTAGGCATGTTGAGTGGGTGAATAGTTGCGGTATGATGAAGATTACTCACAAGGTGCGTGTGCCATTTACAGTTGGTGACTATGTTGATGAGGTGGAATGCGATGTGTTGCCATTGGAGGTGTGTGGACTGTTACTTGGAAATCCCTGGCAGTATGATCGTAATGCCTTACATGCTGGGAGAGCAAATACATATTCTTTTGTGCATGATGGCAAACAGCAGACTTTGAAACCTATGCAGGATGATCAAATAAAGTCTGATGTTGAGCTGGTGGTACACAAGGAGAAGTTGCGCAAGACTAAGCCAAAATCTGGGCTAGCTAAGCCGCAGTATGAGGAGCATGATGCGAAGAGAGTCTGTGGTGATGTTGTGTCAGCCAAGCCTGTAGATGACAAGCCAATTGTTCTTGTTAGTGACAAGCCGGTTGAAGTCAAGCCTCTTATTGTTGAAGCGAAGGATATGTCAGCATGTGGTTCATGTGTTCCACTTCCAGTTCGTGTTGACATGGGTGTTCAGACCGATGACAGTGGTGCTGATCGTGTTCCGGTGCATATGGTGCCGCGGGTAGTCAGCCACAGTTTTGTTAGAACACCTCGGAGATGTTTTGTTGGAGCAGCAGTACGTGTGCATAAAGGCAAGGATGTACGTGTTTGTCAGTTGTGTGGCCCATGCATTACTATTTTGCAGGGTCGTGCAAAGCATGTTCATGTTCAGCAACGCAAGATTCCAGCAAGAGTTGAGAAGAAGATGGTAGCACCTATGTCCAAGCTCATATGGAGAAGAAAGGAGGTGCATGCACCCAGGACTGTATCAAGTCGAGCAGGCCCAGCGGGAGGATGTGGTGAGGAAGGCAGGTAAGACTTGAAGATGGCGAAGACGCGGGATGTTGTTGCTGATATCACGCCGCCTTTTCGAGCCAACCCTCAAGCGTTGAGGACAACGCTTCTTGAAGGGGGGAGGATGATATGGGCACGGCGGAGGAGGTGCAGCCAAATTTTAGGACTCCTCCACAGTTCTGTAATAAATCGGAATATCCGATTTAGCTTGAATCGGATTATCCGGTTTAAGTGAATAGTTCGCTCGATGGTTCTGTAATAAACCGAATATCCGGTCACCCGTGACCCAGAATATCCGGTCCGAGTTAATTAGAGATTTGTGTGAGTTTTGGCTTGGTTTGGGCCTGTCCAAACCAAGTCAGGTCGGGGCCCATTAGTGGGGCGCCCCAGCCTCCATATGAGGGGATGGCCGAGTTAGGGTTTAGGGGAGTTCAATCGTTTAGTCAAAATACTATCTTGTGCTCCACGTGTATCATCCCTCCGGGGACGGCGTTGCCGTATTATCTAATATAGATTGCTGCGAGGGTTCTTGTGTTCATCAAGGATTATCGAGCTGTGGCTTGAGGCGTGGTGATCTCCATCACGTTGCTTGCTGGATTCGTTCCTCTTCTTCAGGTGACGTTCATCGCATTATTGGAAGATTCGTTATCGGTTGGTCTTGCAGTGAAAGATCGGGCAAAACTATAGGATCATCGGTTTTGATCCTTATCATTGTCGCACACAGTTGGCCGTTTGCGATTTCCTTTGAGGAGTAGCTTCATCTCGTCATTCCGCACAACTATCGTGTTTTAAGTTTTGCGTTTCGTTGCTTGTAGATGGATAGATCTGGCAGTGTACGATGCATATTTAGACTGTTCTTGTTGTACGTGTCTTCTCTCTTACTCGTCTTCGTCGAACTCTGTCTGCGGCATGTCGTCTCGTCGTCGTCGAGCTTCGTAGGTGCAGTAGGTGCCCCCGCCGGCAGATGCGTATTTAGACTGTACTTGTCTTATCATGTTCTTCGACCTCCAATCTAACTCGCCGAGCTCTATCATCGTCATGCCATGTCATCGAGCTTCGCAGCCGCCATGCCATCTACTCACCGTCCAGTGATACGTCTCCAACGTATCCATTATTTCTGCCCTTCCATGCTTATATTATACCATTTGCTACATGTTTTATATACACTTCATATCACTTTTATGCATTTTCTGGGACTAACCTATTAACAAGATGCCACAGTGCCAGTTCCCTGTTTTCTGCTGTTTTTGGTTTCAGAAAGTTACTTCTGGAAATATTCTCGGAATTGCACGAAACAAAAGGCCAAGTCCCTATTTTTCCAACACGTACACGGAGTCCGAAGGAGAGACGAAGGGAGCCACGAGGTGGCCAAACCATAGGCGGCGCGGCAGGGGCCCACCGCGCCGCCAGGTGGTTTGGGCCCCTCGGGGGTCCGCCGACATCGCCCCTTCGCCTATTTATTCCCCGAGACGTGAAAACCCTAAAACACCGAGCCTTTCATCCAGAACATATTCGCTGCCGCCGCCGTCGTCAACCCTAACTCGGGGGGTTCTGAAGCTCTTCCCGGCACCCTGCCGGAGAGGGGAATCATCACCGGAGGGCTCTACATCGCCATGCCCGCCTCCGGAGTGATGCGTGAGTAGTTCATCCTTGGACTATGGGTCCATAGCAGTAGCTAGATGGTTGTCTTCTCCACTTGTGCCATCATGTTTAGATCTTGTGAGCTGCCTATCATGATCAAGATCATCTTATTGTAATGCTACATGTTGTGTTTGCTGGGATCTGACTTATATTGATACCTATGTGGAGCTGAATATTATATTATCATGTCTATGTCATTTGTGATCTTGCATGCTCTCCGTTACTTGTTGAAGCCTTGGCCAAGTGAATACTTGTGACTCCAAGAGGGGGTATTTATGCATGATAGTTGGGTTCAACCTCTATTTAACCTGGGATAGTGACAGCAAGTTCTAAGGTTGTAGATGTGTTGTTGCCACTAGGGGTAAAACAGCAATGCTTTATTCAAGGATGAATGTATTGTTTACATTACGCACATTACTTAATGCAATTGTCTGTTGCTTGCAACTTAATACTGGAAGGGGTACGGATGTTAACCGGAAAGTGGACTATTTAGGCATAGATGCATGCTGGATAGCGGTCTATGTACTTTGTCGTAATGCCCAAATGAATCTCATAGTAGACACCACAACTCACACATGCATGTTATATGCACTTATCAATTGTCAATTGCCCAGCTGTAATTTGTTTACCCAGCATGTTAGTTATCTTATTGGAGAGACACCACTAGTGAACTGTGGACCCCGGTCCATTCTTTTACATCTGAAATACAATCTACTGCAATCATTGTTCTCTACTGTTTTATGCAAACAAACATCATCTTCCATTCGATACGTTTAACCCTTTGTTTTCAGCAAGCCGGTGAGATTGACAACCTCACTGTTAAGTTGGGGCAAAGTAATTTGATTGTGTTGTGCAGGTTCCACGTTGGCACCGGAATCCCTGGTGTTGCGCCGCACTACACTCCTTCACCAACACCTTCGAAGCAAACCTCGTTTTCCTACTGGTTCGATTAAACCTTGGTTTCATACTGAGGGAAAACTTGCTGCTGCACTCATCATACCTTCCTCTTGGGGTTCCCAACTGACGTGTGACGTACAAGCATTGTTTTGGCACTGTTGCCGGGAGATATTCCCTCGTCAACTTAGAGCTAGCAACACGTTTTCTGGCGCCGTTGCCGGGGAAAACCGAATTGCTTCTGCAAGGGGAGTCTCTCACACCCAATCTCTTTACTTTGTTATTTGTCTTGCTTAGTTTATTTTTATTTAGTCTTGTTTGCTCTCTTTATCAAAAACACAAAAAAATTAGTTACTTGTTTAATTCAGTTTGATTTTGTTTTTCAAAATGAGTACTCCTGAGAACACTAAGTTGTGTGACTTCACTAGCACAAACAACAATGATTTCATATGCACTCCTATTGCTCCACCTGCTTCTACAGCAGAATTTTATGAAATTAAACCTGCTCTATTAAATCTTGTTATGAAAGAGCAATTTTCTGGTGTTAGTACTGATGATGCTGCTGCCCATCTTAATAACTTTGTTGAACTTTGTGAAATGCAAAAGTATAAGGATATGGATGGGGATATTATAAAACTGAAACTTTTTCCTTTCTCCTTGAGAGGAAGAGCTAAAGAATGGTTGCTTTCTTTGCCTAGAAATAGTATTGATTCTTGGACAAAATGCAAAGATGCTTTCATAGGGAAATATTATCCTCCTGCTAAGATTATATCCTTGAGAAGTAGCATTATGAATTTTAAACAACTTGATAATGAACATGTTGCTCAAGCTTGGGAAAGAATGAAATCTTTGGTGAAGAATTGTCCCACTCATGGACTGACTACTTGGATGATCATCCAAACCTTTTATGCAGGATTAAATTTTTCCTCAAGGAACTTATTGGATTCAGCCTCTGGAGGAACCTTTATGTCCATCACTTTAGGTGCAGCAACAAAGCTACTTGATGATATGATGATCAACTATTCCGAATGGCACACCGAAAGAGCTCCTCAAGGTAAGAAGGTAAATTCTGTTGAAGAAACCTCCTCTTTGAGTGATAAGATTGATGCTATTATGTCTATGCTTGTGAATGGTAGATCTCATGTTGATCCTAATAATGTTCCTTTAGCTTCATTGGTTGCTCAAGAAGAGCATGTTGATGTAAACTTCATTAAAAACAACAACTTCAACAACAATGCTTATAGGAATAATTTTGGTAGCAACAATATAAGCCTTATCCTTCAAATGGTTATGGCAATTCTTATGGTAATTCCTACAGCAACAATAGAAGTGTGTCCTCTGATCTTGAAGCTATGCTTAAAGAATTTATTAGCACACAAAAAGCTTTCAATAAAACTGTTGAGGAAAAGTTTGAAAAAATTGATGATCTTGCTTCTAAAGTTGATAGTCTTGCTCATGATGTTGAAATTCTAAAACTGAAAGTTATGCCTAATGAAGTTAAAGATACTAAGTCATTTGCTACAGCAAATGCCATCCAAGTTCGAATTGATAATAATATTAGGATGTTGGCTGAATTGCATGCTAGGTGGGAAAAAGAGGAAGAACTTGAAAAAGAGAATAGTATAGTTAGAGTTTGTACTATCACCACCACTAGTAATGCTAATGTTTCACATGCTAGTAAGCCTCCTACTATTGATGGTAATGTTATTGGTGTTGGTAATGTCTCTACTACTTCTGCAAAGCGTTTGAAATTGCCTAAAACTGCTGAAACTTTTTCTGATAAAAGTGCTGAAATTTTTCAAACTATTGGAGACAATGGTTCCACCACCATTGACAATAATGATTTTGATTTTGATGATTGTAACATCTCTGAAGTTATTATGTTCTTGCAAAAATTAGCTAGAAGTCCCAATGCTAGCACTATTAATTTGGCTTTTACAAAGCATATTACAAATGCTCTTTTGCAAGCTAGGGAGGAGAAGTTGAAACTTAAAGCTTCTATTCCTAGGAAATTAGAAGATGGTTGGGAACCCATCATTAAGGTAAAGGTGAATGATTTTGATTGCAATGCCTTGTGTGATCTTGGTGCAAGTATTTCGTTTTGCCCAAGAAGCTTTATGATATTCTTGATTTGCCACCTTTGGAACATTGTTATTTGGATGTTTTTCTCGCTGATAATGCTATGAAGAAACCTTTGGGGCGAGTTAATGATGTTTTTATTACAGTAAACAATAACCTTGTCCCCGTTGATTTTATTGTTATGGATATTGAATGCAATGCATCTTGTCCTATTGTTTTGGGAAGACCTTTTCTTCGAACTGTTGGTGCCATCATTGATATGAAAGAAGGTAATATAAGGTACCAATTTCCTCTCAAGAAAGGTATGGAACACTTCCCTAGGAAGAGAATGAAGTTACCTTTTGACTCTATTGTTAGAGCAAGTTATGATGTTGATGCTTCTTCTCTTGACAACACTTGATTTTCACTTTCTGCGCCTAGCTGAAAGGCGTTAAAGAAAAGCGCTTATGGGAGACAACCCATCGTTTTTATTTGCTGTTATTTTTGTTTTCTTTGAGTCAAGGAGTTTTGTTACTTCTGTAGCAACTCCTTTGTATCTTTATTTTATCGCAATGTTGTGCCAAGTAAAGTTCTATATTGAAAGTTGATGCAAGATTTGGATTTCTGCGCAGTGACAGATTTTTAGCTGTCACGGATTTGAGCTTATCTCCCTGTAGAAAATTCAAAAATTCTGAAAAATCACGCATATTCCTGAGATATGTACGCAACTTTCATTATTTTAGGCCAGATCCATCTGAGCAACTTAAGTGCCTCGAAAAAATTCGTCATTCCAGACTGTTCTGTTTTTGACAGATTCTGCCTTTTGTTTTGCATTCGCTCTTTTACTGTGTTTGTGTGGATTTCTTTGCTCCACAAAGCATTGGTGGCTGTAGCTAATGTCCAGAAGCTTTGGGATTGATTGTATCATTACAGAATATGAGAATTTTTGATTATGCACTAACCCTCTAATGAGAACTGTCTTGAGTTTGGTGTGAAGGAAGTTTTCAAGGATCAAGCGAGAAGGGTGATATTATGTGATCAAGAAGAGTGAAAAGCCTAAGCTTGGGGATGCCCCCGTGGTTCATCCCAACCATATTCAGAGAGACTCAAGCGTCTAAGCTTGGGGATGCCCAAGGCATCCCCTTCTTCATCAACAAACTTATCAGGTCATCTCTAGTGAAACTATATTTTAATTCTTTCACATCTTATGCGCTTTACTTGGAGCGTCTGTGTGTTTTTATTTTTGTTTTGTTTGAATAAATTCGGATCCTAGCAATCCTTGTGTGGGAGAGAGACACGCTCCGCTTTTTCATGTGAATACTCATGTTCTTCACTTATATTTGTTGAGTATTCTTAACTAGCTACTGCAGTGCTTTTAGCTCCTGTTTTTCATGCATCTCTTCGAGCTGTTAGCACTTGTTTATAAATACTCTCTTGCTGCATTATATTATCATTTGGAGAGTTTATGTTTAAATAAATTGATTGGTGTTTGTTTGGAAGAAAGAAAATGCTACATGTAGTAGTTGGTATTGGAAAAGACATATGCATTCTTGTAGATCATTGTCTTGTTTCGATTTGATGCTTTGCAATTGTTTTGAGCTCTCAAGTAGATCATGTTTAAGCTCTTGCATCATGTAGTTAAAGCCTAGTAGTGGAGAACTACCGTAGAGCTTGTTGAGACTTGGGATGCATATTTGTTCTCTCTAAGGTCTAGATATTTTCTGGTAAAATGTTTGAGCAACAAGGAAGACAGTGTAGAGTCTTATAATACTTGCAATATGTTTTTATGTGATTCTTGCTGTACCGGTTTATACTTGTGTTTGCTTCAAACAACCTTGCTAGCCTAAACTCTGTACTGAGAGGGAATGCTTCTCGTGCATCCAAAACTTGAGCCAAAACCCATGCCATT